>JAHKKF010512393.1:3402-16600 GCA_019740295.1 Labeo calbasu | reverse complement strand
GGAAAACGCTGTAGGCCTCGTTTTAGGGTTGCGTTTCAGTGCAAAAGGACCAAAGTGGAGACTTTTCAAAACAATGGTGTGGCTTCCAACATTCGCTCTGGGCATCCTGTACGACCGTGTAAACAACAACATCATGCTCATTGTTGTGCCCATAGATATGTACAGGTAGATTCCCCATTTAACTGCTCCAAGCACATAGACGCGACTGCCGTCTAAATAATAGGGAATCTACCTATAGATATCTATGGTTGTACCGCCATAAATGGTCATGTGACACGCGTTTTCGGGTTGTGTACTGTAGGCGGAGATCTTTTCTGAAACACAGTGAAAACGCTAGTGTAGATGTAGATCGTTTTCATTTTAAAACGTCGTTTTAAAACGAAAACACGTTAGTGTAAACAGGGCCTCAGGCTGAAGGAAAAGTAAATTCATCTCTGTACAGTAGAATGCAGAAGAAGAACACTCTTCAGCAATAATAAAAAAAAATGTTAGTTTATCTTGAGTCATTTTTGCTTATTAGTATGACTGATCTGAATCATTGAAAATAAGCAGCAGAGACGTTGGTTAATAAATGGGATTAAATACATAAAAGATATTTGTATTATTTAACATTTAATTATTGCAGGTTTGCGTCACTGTTTTTATTCATTTTGATAAATAATGAGTCATTTATTCTAGAACTTCTAATGAGGAGGATGTTGTAAGCTATGAAACTTGCAGGATGTTCTAATGATACAAAGACCTTTTATATGCCAAATTTGATTTCTCATGTCATGTCACCTTTAAGAAAAATTGACCCAAAGACTATAGAAGGGTTAACCAAAACTTAGATCTATCTCAACTTTACCTTGGGAAACCATCATCACAATAATTATACAATTATCTGGCCAATGCCAAGGCGTTGGCCTCGAGAGCGATGCCAGGGCCACAGTGTTATCTGTTATTATTGTTTGTGTTAGTCACTCACTTCAGATAAATAGGTGTGTGAGAGGGAGTTGTGTTAGTTCAGGACTTTGCACATGGATGAACACTTAATTTCCTATATGACAGCATTATCAGTCATTGGGGCAAACTTTTGGAAAACACCTCCCCTCTAAGGCATTTTGCTTGATGTGTAGAGGTAAAAGTCATTCAGATTTAAAATTATGCAATAGTGGCCTCTAGTGGCCAATGAAGATATGAACAGTCAAAAACCACTCGTCACCCACTCTTAGATTTTTTTTTTATTATATCAAAATACAAAAAGTTTTACGGGGTTATTACATGGACCAAAGCGTTGGAAAATGTCAACCTAATAGAGCTTGCCAAAATGTGCATATCTGGGCATCTGGTGATGTAAACAATGCAAATTGAACGGCTCCACTTTACAGAACTTCAATTGGGCTGTTAAAGACAGCGTACACACACACATTTAACACTCTGTATGTTTCGTTCCCAGGTCTGGTATTGATGTAACTCTCATTTGTCAGGATAGCATATTCTTTTTGATTGGGGTCTTATTCTAGAGCAAGACTTAATAAATGTAAATAATAAAAAAAAATGATGAAAGCAATAGAATAAAAGTAATAGAACAATGGGATTTCCTTTATTCTCTAAAAATGCCATTGCTTACTGTAGGGTTGTTCCCTTTTAATATCAAGATGCTGAATCAAAGTGTCCAGCTGAGTTATTGTGGAGGTCAATGTCATACTTCAGAAGTTGGTAGTACAGATACAAAACATCTTGAACATTTACTCCTAGCAGCATGAAGACACACCAGGCACCATATCTTAACATCTGAGTACGTGGAGACACTGAATGCCCGAGAAAAATACTGCTAATAGTACTAATCAAGGACGAGAAGATAGAGGCACACTGCACCTTGTTTCATAATCAGAGTCATCTAGCAATTTGGAGGATTCCTTAGCAGTGGCAGAAGAATCAAACAATGCATCATAATAATAATAATATTGTACATAAGGCTTTGGTACAGCACCATACTGTTTAAGAATAATACCTGAAATAAATGAGATTAATTAACAAAAGAAGCCTTCGATCAAGTCACTCTCACAGAAATCTGAAAGAGAACAAACTATTTTTCTATGATCTTTGTTCTTCACGTAAGAACAGTCTCTTAAACATTGCATGTAGGGTGATCAGAATGAAAAAAAAAAACATGTTTGCCCAGAACACATCTTTAGATAATATAATCTGTAAACAATGTACAACACAAACTCAAAAGCAGTTAGAAAGCACAATGCGATTTGAAATATGCTTCCAATAAGCTCTAAGTATGAGGTTTAATGTTAAAACAGTCGTAAATTAGTGCATAATGCAGTATTACATTCTAAGTTTTCAGTGCTGGTTAATATGAACAGCAAAAGAACCATAAACAAAAAGATGTACATATCTTAAACGAGACAGGTCCGCACGAGTGAAATAGCTTGATTATGCAAGGTTAGTTCAACGGAAAAAGGAAAATAAAGCTTCACGAAGCACCATAAGAAGTTAGCACAAAACTAAATACAGGCAATCAAAGAGCTGATATGACACTTCCTGCAAACGAGCCCTCTTACAGAAGCAAAAAAGGGGGCGTATCTACCTGTACAGTATCAGATATATTCAAGAGAAACGTTTCGGTTCTCGCTTCAAAGACCAGAAGAGCTGAAGAAAATGCCGTCAATCACCATCCACAGATATACAGCGACACCGCACCTGCATGATAAATCAGCGTGACAGCTTTATACGAGGATGCGTCGCTCCATCTTGTCCAAGAAAAACGCTATAAAACAGAAATGCCGCCGCTTGACGCGTCAGACCGCCACCAGCTCGAGTGACCAGGTTCTTTCCATGCTAAATGAAAAATTTATTATCATACCGAAGGTACATTTCGTGGGTTATACATTGATATGCTGCCTCCTCAAGACTGGCAAGTTCTTCTTTATAAATCTGTCTAAATACGCGGGGTTTTTTTATTCATGGTGACAGCGAACGTTCACGCGATAACGTAAGCACATACTGTGTGTCAAAGCCGAACTTTATTTAACAACTTTAACCGTTTTCGTACTGAAAGATAGTGAGCACACAGGACCTGCCCTGTGAGAGAGGTTTTATTGCTTGCGGTCCTACTCACCAGGAGAACTCGACAACGGAAATCACGACGGAGCTAGTTTAGTTAGTTTAAGACAGAGGACTGTGCGTGAGTTTGTGTGTTAACCTCTGAACCACAGCACCACGAGTTCAAAAAGACATAGCACCAAGTCATAATGTGTACAATGTGCCTACATCCTTGCACGTTATATTTCTAGATCATGTAAACATTATGTGGTTTTTGTAGGACTTATTAGCAATGAGTTCTTGACAAAACACGTAGCAAAAACAGAGTTAAGTCTAAGTTGAACACTTCTCCCCCGACAGCTAAAGGCAGGTAATCAGGAATATCTAAAAATAAACACTGCCCTTCTCCTCTCAGAGACTACACGATTAAAGCAGCCTTACGAATCGCACCACGTGTGGTGGAAAACGCTAGTAGTGACTGAGACAGACATAGAAATAAGCAATGGAGTCTGCTGACCTAATACTGAATAGCTCAAATACACCGTGAGAGGTTTGAGCATTCGTTTTCACGTCGAATAATATAGTTGTATAAAATGAAAGAGAGAAAGGAAAGACAAAGTAAACAGCCCTTTGGGCACTCAAGTCAAATCCTCTAAACTCAAAATGGCTACTACGAATCTCTGCACAGAAATTCATCCCAGCTTGTATATTCAGCCTTATTCAAGTACTGCATGAGATTTCATTCCGTTTCCTATTAAGCCGTACCTCATTATTAAATCCCATTCGCAGAAGAAGATTCATTTTGGAGTTGATCACATTGGCGCGCAAATGAGCTAAAAGAGAGAAACATCACATTGAAAATATCCAGATAAATCTGAATTCTAAGAGCAAATCATACATTCACCATCGGTTAAACTAAACTAACACACGCTCGAGTAGCTTTCACTCTCTCTAGGTAGCAGATCAGCAGCTGTTAGTGAACTCTAGAGACAATTACTAAAGTCATCATTGATTCAAATAACACAAACATTGCTATGTCATCAGATGAGCTGTGATGGATGGCAAGTAGTAAAGTTTACAATACTTTTTTTTTTTTCTTTTCAAAAGTGTCAAGCTACTTTTGGAGGTTCACTTTTGTAGGTATAAAGTAACCAAGAAGACTGGTAATCTTTTTTCAACTGATTAAGGACTATTTCACTTTACTTTTCTATGTTATATTGATGTCTTCATTAGTCTGCACAATATCTACTGTACTTCCTTGGTGTATTGTATGTCCAAAGCAAACGTATAACAAATTATTTACGTCAAGGAAGTGACGAAAAGATTAATAATGCATTTCACCACTTCTAACTACATTTGTGCAAGACAAGGACCAAGTAATTCTACTTCAGTTTAAATGTTACATTTGCACTTACGCCATCTGAACATGTCAAAAAGTTCAATTTCAAAAATTGATGTGAACCTGAATCTTCTTTTCAGCAGGGGGCTAATATTTATCTTCCTCCAGCCACAAATTAAAAAATGCCTTAGAGCTGTCCATTGATGTTAGTCAAATATCAATTATTTAAAAAATAAATAAGAAAGCATGTTTTCAATTCAAACATTGTCGCAGGACCAGTCTAGTACTGCGGTTATTCATTCTAAACTTACAATTTCTATGATATTCTGTGCTTTATATTTCATGTTTAGTATTTCATAAATAAATAAATTGTAATTTCTGGGCTTACATTAATCCCTCATGTTCTGTAGTGCGGTCAAAGCTTTGCCACAAATAGACAACATACGTCCAAAATGAACTATGCTAGCTTGCACAAAATATGGTAGAAGTGCTGAAATATGTTTCAGATTATTTATTTCTTTTTTTTTCCTATTCTTTTTTTGAGGTATATTTTGTAGAAGGAAGAAAAGAAACCCTGTAGTTACTATCACGTCTTGAGAGACATATTTGTACAGAGCATTTAACTCTATCCTTCACAATATACACAGTTTTGACAACGTTATGACGAAAACCGGAGTGGCCGGCAAGATTTTTCCTAGCATGTAATGGAATGCTATTCTTCTGTTTTTATTATCAAATGAAAACTGTTGTCCTGTCCTTTTCTGTTTCTTCCAAAAGAGCACCCCTGGACGTTTTTCCTTTGTGTAAATTTACAGAAAATACAGATATGTGTAGTATATTGTGCCAACCGAAGAACATAATAAATCGTATCTAGTTTAGACTGATTACAAAACAGTACTGAGAGCTTGTCCATTGTACATTTTTGCTAATGGACAAGGAGATGAGTGAGTCCCGCCTCACAGGACAAGTTTTAGTGAGTTTAGGGAGGGGGGCTCTCAGAGCAGAGAACCATAGTTTGAGGGGGCAGGGTCCATACTGGCCAGGAGGGATTTTCTGTCTTCTCTGGGGTGAAGCCAGCGCAGCAGAGAGGACAGATGAAGACAGGGGGACTTTCTAAGTGTACTTTTCCACTTTTTCTTTGAGGGAGAGCTGAGATGTTCTCTTTGCTCAGAGGCCTGAGATGCATGCGGCTGCTGGGTCTGAGAGGTGGACACATCTAGAGACAGCAGAGCAAATGAGACACAGCAACAGAATTGATTTTTGACATTTTCAGAAGAAAATGTGAGCGTTGCCTGTGCATGCAAACCTCCCTGCCACTGCCACGGTGGGTGGTTTCTTATCATTTTTAAGCAAATATGCATGTAGTCAGGACATCAGGGGAGACAACATGTCCATTTCTCCCAGTATGTAATGTACAGGTGAAACTGACCTGTCCTTTTCTTGAATCTGGAGTTGTTGTTCTTGTTGGCTGTTGATTTCTTGGCTTTATTAATACAATAATAAATCAGTGCTTCAAAGCTCTCAGACCCTGCAGGGACTCTCACTGCACCTAGATGCTCCCTGTGAGAGACAAACACAATGATGCATTACTTCACAGCGCCACCAGAGTGCGCTGCCCTCCACCGGCCTGATCAAACTGAAATTTAGCCCTGGACAGGGAACACTTTGGCTGCCCCAATGCCAAGTGCAAGGCCTTCATGACAAACGTACCATTCATCAGCATATACTGTGCAGTTTAGCAATTAATCAACTTCTGGCAAGTCTTGTTAGATATTATTTAGAAAATACTGTTTATCTTGTTAATATGAATCGGCTGCTTTCCATTGGTCATCAGAATAAAAGTTAAATACCAAATCATTCTTTAAAAACAAAAAACAGACTCTTCCTCATTAGATGGGTACTCTGCAAATTAAAGCACATTGTATTAGTTGAGTTAGTCTGGTGAGTTGAATTTAGCATTTTCCCCACTCAGAATTTACAGAATACACCTAAATTAGCATGAATAAACCTTTTACCTCATGTTGTACACTGCTGCCATGCTGCCAGCACTGTCCAATCAAATTACAACTAGCCAAACTCTGCTGTTTCCCAGTAAGCTCAATGGTTTCCTATTAAACTGACCACAGAGGTCCCTGTTGACTTTTATTGCACATGCCATTCCTCTATCATGGCAGAGTTCATGACACTCAAACGTCCATACTGAAGAGTCAGCCAACAACTCATGGGTTCACAAGGCACAGAAACACAAAGCGTTTACAGACAGTCTCTCCTGCTGCTGAGGCTGTGGAAAGAGAAAGTGAAAGTGATTAATAGAGGGGGGTGGTAGACATGACTGAGCACTAAAGTCCGCCACATCAAACACACTCTGGTTACCATGAATACACTGTACAGTGGCTTCACCATGCTGACAGGAGAAGAGATGGCAGGGAGGGGAGAATGGCCAGTAAAGAACAGTCACATAAAAGAAAGGAACCAAACCACTAGGACGATAAAATGTGACAAGAAATTTTAGTTTGAGAACTGCTGTTACTGATTCGGCATCAAGGAGAAGAGTATTTAGAAATGGCATGCATGATATTTTTGTACATGGAAACAAATTTTAAAGGGGAATATCCAAGTGTGCCTCCAAAAGGGCGCAAGTGCAAAATTTCCTGAGAAAACAAAACAAATTGCCTGTATTTAATAATCGCAGAAGTGCTTTGATAAGCAATACTGGAACAAGAATGTCATTGTTTATATTCCAGCAATAAAAATATTCAGGATATTTACCAAAAAAAGACAATGTATAATTGATATCATGTAATAAAAAAAAAAAATCGTCATTCCCCTTTAAATGAGAATGATTTAAGACCCCGCCTGCAAACCCCTCCCCTTTCAGACATGGATTCGACCCTTACCTATTGTGGTGTAGAGGACCTGGTCACAACAATGCTGCCCAGATAGCTGAGATCAATCAAAAACAAAGAGGGTAAGACTACCAGAGTCTCCAGAGAAAAGCGGCGTCTCTACTCTAGATGAGGATGAGTGTTGCAAGAGATGAGCGCACACTCATCCCTGGCAACGAAGGCCGCCTAAGAAGGCCACCGTGATGGTCAAAGCCCTGAGTTAGAGGAAGTGAGAGAAATGGAAGGAAATGAGCTGGAGAGGGTGAGTGATGTGATCAGCCCACAAAAGAGGACAAAGAAGGAAGAGCCATGGGATCATCATGGATGCACTAGAAAATCCTTAATCATGAAAAACGTTATATACACTACGATAATCTCCTACATCAAAATTACACTCTTTAAAGGTTAAAGGAGAATAGGGTTTGAAGAAAATAAAGAAAAGTATGGAAATTTATCCTGTGAACCCAATAAGGAGTTATACTGGAGGACATGGACATTTGTGCATATGTAAATAGTTTCTAGTAAGATGTACATGTAAAACTACTTTAATCGAAAAATCGCAAAAGCATGAAAGCATTGCTTTTGCGGTACAGATGATGAATAACAAATCTCCTTTGTCATTTTGGAGCCTCCAATGGTACAGTTCACCTACCCTGGAGAGGGTTCTGAGGGGAGCATCTCCTCATCTGTCCTTCTCTGAGATGGCATCTGGCCGAAAGCATCACTGCTCTCCGTGGGGGGTGAAGGGGACTGGGAGGGGTAGCTGGCCGCGGCTGTGGCAAAGGCCATGTGGGCACGGTAGCTGAGGCTGGGCCGCTGGCCGCTCTGGCCTTGGGTAGGTGAAGTGGCAGGGGAAGAGGAGAGAGACCTTCGGGAGAAGGAGACACTGGCGGGGTGGCGGGCACTCTCGGGCATCTCTTGAGAGCGGGAAGACCGCAGGATGCTGGGGCGGGGAGGAGGGCGGACGAGAATGTCTGGAGAGCCGGCGTGTGAGCTGGGAGGGGTCTGGGTGAGAGGGGAGAGTCGCGACGGCTGCAGGACCACCTGCTGCAGGCCGAGATCCATCCTTCGTGCCGCCCTGGGGCTCAGCCAAGGCTGGGCCTCGGACCTCCAGCCGTCCGAGCTCTCACTGTGCAGTGTGCTTGGGCTCCCCATGCGGGCCGTGGCGCCTGAGTAAGGCAACACTGGTACGCCCATACCGTGGGCAGTGTGTCTCAACTGCCCCAGAGTCTGGGCCTGTTGCATAGTTATATGCTTGGCTGAAGGGCCCTGAGGCGGAAACCTGCCGGGAGATCTGCTCAGGTGGGCTCTAGGGGCCTCCAGCTGGAGGAAAGCAGAGCTTGAAGGGAGCTGAGAGGTGGTGCTAAGAGTACGACTATGGGAGGGGTATGGCGGGGGCTCAGGGAGATCCCGGTGGAGATATGAGGAATGACGTGGTGGAAGAGCGAGACGGGGACCCTCCTGACCTAGAAAGGGGAAGTCAGGAGGCTGCCATATCTCGGTCGAGCGAGAGGAGGGAGGGCTATGCACCAGTGGGAGGGCATGGCCGGAGGCGCCATACTGATGGATCCTCAGCTCCTCCCTCTCCTCTGGAATGGTGGGATGGCGGAACGGCCCCTCAGGGGGGTATGAAGGTGAGGAGGACATGGCAGAGCTACGTGGACTAACATCAGGCATGTAAAAAGGAGGGTGAAGCTCCACCTCAGCACCACTACCTAGATAGCCATAGAAGGGGCCTGGAGGGAAGACCCTGTGAAAATGGGAGACCCGGCTCTGCCCTGTGGCCTGAAGCCGACTACCCTCCGAGATGCTCATACCTTCCATAGGCCTCTGGAACCGGGGGCTGTAGGCTGGGGGCTGCATGTAGGACTCCTGGCTGGAGGACACAGGGGATATCTGGGGCCTGAGGGTGGCCATGACTGGGGGTAGGGGCCCTGGGTCATCGTTCTCCTCATCTGACTGGCGGAACTCAGGATACAAGTCTGATTCCTCCACAAAAGGAAAACCCTCAATGCGCCGTGGCTTGAGGGACGCGTCGATGTCACTGGGGTCCATGACGAATCGGCCATCAGGTCCACGGCTGATCAGCTCGATGGGCGTGGTGACCTCAGCCTCGTGCTTGGACACGCTGTACTTCTTACTGGTTATTGCTCTCTTGGTTTTCTTATAGAGGGAAAGCTCTTTCTCTTTCCTGGGGCTTGGCAACTTCTTAACGTAAAGACCATGACCACCCACGCTGGACAGGGATGGCGGCCGGGAAGAAGCGATGCTCTCAGGACTGATCTTCCCAGAGGACAGCCTATCAATCAAAAAAGACATGGGGCTTAGGACCAAGCCCTGGGGAATACCAGAGCTTTCAATCAGCACTGTCAAAACAAGAATCACTCCATTTTAAAACATGTAATATAATTCAAAGACAATGGCATGGTATTACACTCTCTTGTGTACATCTTTTGAACACAATTCATGGTTTTCATAATAGTCATTAGATGAAACATTGATCTGCATTTAAAGGCCATCTAAAGTGAAAAATGATGTCAGGGTGAGAGATAATGGAGAACAACAGAATGGGGACAGGACACAGAAACATACATATCAGTAAAGGCACCAGTGAGCTAGCAAAATATCAGCTAAACTACATCTTCAACCAACTCTTCAGTAATAATCCATCTTGCTGGCCAAACAAGTCTCAGAATTAGGAGCAGCTGAGGGCTGAAGTTGTCTATTCCCCCACAGAAGCATTTTAGCTCTGCACCACTAACTGACAACATGCAGCTACGGCAGACAGGCGCATGCTAGCGCCTGCTGCAGAGAGAGATGCAGGTGCAAGCACTCACTGAGGGCTGGTGGATGGGGGCCTGTAGCTGCTCCTGTCTGGCTCTTCCCAGTAGGGCTCAATGCCAGGCAAGGGGGTAAGAGGAGGCCTGCGGTGACAAAAACACAATAGAGACGGGGCAGAGTCGGCCGTCAACCAGACTATGGTTCCACACTGCTATGTGGAAATGGGTGGGATGGGAGCATGAGACTGCAGCTCTATGAAGACCACAATGGAATCGAATAAGAGCATAAGTCCCAGTTTGAACTGGGTTGGAGGTGCTACCCTTAATGTTCTCCTTTCTTTAGCTCTAGTTAAATGTGAGAGTGACATGCTGCCATGCCTGCACTGATCAATTCAGAGGAGCTGGGGGATAAGCATCATGTTTATATTATATTCTTGCGCTACTGAAAGTTCTATCACAACCTGACTGGACGGCAAAAAAAAAAGAAAGAGCTTGAGAAGATTGTTTGTAATAGCAAATCAATGCATCTCACTGCTGAAAAGCAGGGGTAAGCACAGATGCATTTATAGCAGCCACTTTAGTGACCACTCAAATCCTCCTCCATGCATCCCTCATGGTAACACAGCAGCTGCTAGGGTCAGCTGTTTGATTTCCCAAACTGTACATGCTCTCTCTCTCTTTCTCTCTCTCAAGCCATGTGCCTGGTAGTCAACAGATTTGCAGAAGTGCAAAGTATGATGGATGTTACCATGCACTGCTACTTACGGAGATTCGATGCTTTTCCTTGTGTGCGTAATCGATAGCGGAGGGTCTAAGGACAAATCACACAATGCCACATCAGCATGACAATATGCTTCAGATCTTTATCTGAACCACTGCAATGCTGAAGCTGGTAAAATTCAACACAACTAAAGGGATGTACATTTTTTTACAAATCCATCGAACGAACATCAGAGCAGAAATGATTCATTTAGCTTTAAAACAAGAGACAGTTAAGAAGGACTTACCTCGTTTGCGTTTGAGCTTGCGACGATGCTGCTTGTTGACAAAACATGCAGCGAGCGTGCTGAAGAGGATGGCAGCCGCCAAGAAACAGATGGTGGCCACGATGCCGGCCACCACTGGCTTGGCCAGCCCCTCGTCCGAGATCTCTGTGGGAGGGAAGGGGTCTGAGAGAGGAGACACACTCCAGAACATGAAATTAGGATGGAAGAATGCAGCAAGCATGTATTCACAAAGCAGGTTAACGTGATCGCAGACAGTGAATCAGTTAGTGTGCATTATAAAGCAGACTATAGCATAGTGTTAACATAACTGCAGCCTATCAGAAGCACCTTACCTATTTAGATCGAGAGAGCATGTGGCTTTTTGAATGCAACTTGCAAAAACAAATTAGTATCTTTAATAATTACATGTTTTGTAGTTCATCGAAAATCTAGTGGCAATCATCAAAATTGAGTCAGAAATGACACACGTCATACAACAAAAATTAAACAACCACATTAGCATTTTAGCATTAGCATTTAACTAATATTTTAAATAAGCCAGGACTGCCACTGATGCCCCCTCCAAAAAAATAGGTGCATGACATTCTTGTTTCACATGTACAACAGCAAAAAAAAAAAAAAAAAAAAAAAAAAAAACACAGTAGGGCACTAACTACAATGAGCAGCAGAGGGCAGTGAAGCTCTAGGTGGCTAAAGCAATGAATTGGTGCATTTTAGTGACGCCCCTTATTCTCACCTGTACTTGACACTCCCACCACATTACTGCTCTCACTGACAAGATCATCCATTACAGCTAGCGCTCGGAATTCATACCAAGAGTCCTGGGAGACAGAGAAACAGGTCAGTGGGTCACAAATCCTGTGAGGCCAACAGGTTGAAGTGTCAGATCTACCAACAGATTTGTAACAAGAACATTTGTAGCAGACTCCGCTGTATGTCAGACTGAATTAAAATGACATCCTCTAAGCTTTTCAACAGAAATGCATTCCCTCGCTGTGTTTCTCTAAATAGTCAGAGAACTGCCTTACGCTGAAAGAAATGATGGTGCACATGATGAACAACACTAAATTGGCATATTATTTTCACTCAGAAATACATCACACGACAGATGTAATTTGGGTTTCAAACTGCAGATAACATTGAGTTTAACTTTTATAACTTAATGGTAGCTTAAAGGGATAGTACACCCAAAATTGAAATTAACGTCATTAATTACTCACCCTCATGTCGTTCCAAACCTGTAAGTTAAATTAAGATATAACGAACGTCGAAGACTGACACGAAAGAGAAAAAAATTGTTTCATAAAATCGTAATTTTTGTTTTCAGGTCAATATCACCTTTTGGTGTCCTGTACATAAAAAAACTATGACTATGAAAGGGTGTGTTATATTAGGCTAAGTTTTTATATTTATAACAAAAGCATTACTTGGCTCTTTAGATACAGTTTCTAAATTTCATTAAGTGTTGTGTAGAAGGATGTGTGTTATGTTATGTCCCATGCACTGCTCATTAAATTTGAATGAGAGTAGAATGTAGTCAAATCATACATTTTCAACATTTTGTTCTATTATTATTTTGTTAAATAAGAGATTACTCAGTTTGAGTGTACTGGCCATTTGGTAATCAAAACGATATTTTTATTTAATAAAAAAGAAAAGTTTGTCCATGTTCCTTGAATGGTTGTCCACCCTGTTGTATTGGGGAATCCGCCCCTTTAAGAAAAGGCCATCCCCCTTAGTGACATCTAGACAACAGATATTTTGTCTCTTCATTGGCGGGAATTTAAACGGCAGTGAGTAAGTTGGCGACTTTTACATTTTCTTTGTATGAGTTTGCTTACTTGCTTTTCCTAAGTTAAATATGTCCACCCTGTCGGCATTAAATATGCCAGAAGTGATTCGAATACAGTATTTTCAAAATATGTAAGTTTAAATATACCACATTCTCTTCAACAACCAGACAAACTATTTAGCTAGTCACAGTTTCTGACTAATATCTAATTGAAGCTCAAAAAGTCCACCCTGTCGTTGTTCCAAAAATCTCCACCCTGTTGGCCACTTAGACTTGATAGGGTGGACATAACATTCAGTTGTAGTTAATATTGCTGAAAAATAAACTAAAATTAAATGGGGTGGGGGGGGGGGGGGGGG
>JAHKKF010512391.1:0-10896 GCA_019740295.1 Labeo calbasu | reverse complement strand
TTTTTTTTTTTTTTTTTTTTTTTTTTTTTTTTGCACTCCCCTGTGATAAATGGAATCTGAAATTGTTGAAAAAAAAATAGTCTGTTTAGATATGGGGGACTTAGGTTTTGTTATTAAGGCTCATTAAAGTTTCCAGTTTAACACAATACACATGGAATGTCACTTACCTGGTCTGAGAAAGCCAAATGAGGGAATTTGTTCGACAAATTGTGCCAAAGACAGAAAAATTGAAGAGATCCAGTTAAAGCGCATCCAACTAAATCCTAAAAAAAGAAAAAAAAATCCTTTCTAATACATAAAATGAAAACTATTTTTTGAGAACCTTCCATAAGCGAGTGGGCATTTATCCAGTGATCACACTTCAGGTGTTTTTAACTACTATGTAACAAACAAAAATTATAATAATAATAGTAATTGTTATACTTTTATTGTTTTCATGTTGAATGGCATTTTTCCAGCTATTGAGGTGGGATACAGGTATGGTTAGGGACAGGTTTGGAGGTATGGTTAGGTTTCAAGCTAACATGAGGGAATCTTTTTTCTAAGCTAAACTAATAGAAACAAGCCATTCATAAACTCTTACCTCTACACAGTTTGAGACAGAAGAGCACAACACATCCAAAGCATATTCCAAGAATTACATGTGTCATGTTTATAAAATGTGCATTCTTTTCATGGGCATAAAAAACTGTTAGAGGATGAAAAAAAAATTACTCCACATAAAATAAATATTGTTACTGTGCAAAATAAATAAATAAATAAATAAATAAATAGTCACGTGACACACCACAGCCACTATAGCGCTGTGTGACAGACGTATCGCTTTTATTTCGTTTTTCCTTTTTTATTCAAAATATTCACACATTATGTGGCTGAAAACACTGCATAATTGTGATTAAATGACAGCGCCTGCCAACAAACAAAAACGCAGTACATTGTCATCCAATCAGCTGTTTCAATTTGCAGTGAGTTTCTACATAGATAGCTAGCTATGTGAATAAGACCACCTTGTGATAACAGTTAAACAAATACCCAACAAGTCCCTACCACTAACTTCAACCTAATTGAGGCTGTAATATCTGCCCTAATTTTCAGTCTCAGACTACTAGTTGGAAACTGCTTTCTTGGCTTTGCAGTGAGAAGCTCAAGACTCAGTATACAGTAGTGGCCAAAATTATTAGAGCACTAGTATTTTTACCAGCTAAAAAGTGGATTTAAGTCAGTTATTTCTATCTTTTCCTGTGTGTCAGTGTATCAGTTTACATTTCCAAACATTAATTTTGCCATTCATTGCAATAATCCAGTAAGATTTTTGTTTGCACATGGACAACAGCCAGTGCTCCACACAGGGGTCTGATCTGAATCTGATCTGAGTCTGTCTGAAATGACATCAAGAAACAGAAAAAACTCAACTAAATCCAGAAGAACTGTGGCAATGTTTCCAAGATGCTTCAAGAGACCTACCTGCAAAGCTACCTAAAAAACTATGTGCAAGTGCACCTACGGAAAAAGCTGCTGGACGCACAGGATGGTCATGCCAAATGTTGATTCAATTTAGGTAATGGAGGTTAACTGATAAAGAATATATATTTATGAAATTATTTTTGAATATATATATTTATGGAATTTTTTTTTACAGCATTTTTACACAACTGCCTAAAACCTCTAACTGTACTGTAATTTTGCAGGTAGGTTTGAAGTATCTTGGAGACGTTGCCGCAGTTCTTCTGGATTTAGTCTGTTTCAATTTGTTCTGTTTCTTCATGTCATTCCAGACAGACTGAATGATTATGATGAGATCAGATCTCTGTGTGGAGAACTGGCTGTTGTCAGACTCCTTGTGCAAACAAAAATCTTACTGGATTATTACAATTAATGGTAAAATTAATGTTTGGAAATGTAAACTGATACACTGACACACTACAGCAAAAGATAGAAATAACTGAATTAAAACCATTTTTATCTGGTGAAAATACAAGTGTTATAATTATTTTGGCCACCACTGTATGAATCCTGATAAAGTCTAGCAGAAGTCAGCAAAACTGGTAATACTGCATACAGCACTTTTATTTACATTCACATTTACGCAGACATACAGGAGCCATTGCCGGGAGCCACAGGGAATTATTTTTTGTTGTTTGTGTTTGTGTTTGTGCAGTCTCCGCTATTTTGTTGTTGTGATTCCGTCTCTTTAGTTTTGTTTTCTACTGTAAAACAACAGTCTAGGACAGTGTTGCCACCTTGTGGAACAACTGTCTACTACAAAACAAATTCAATGCGCATATGCAACCTGTGCATACAAAGTAATATTCTGATAATGAAATCGACATCACGTGCATTGTATGCTGACCCCCACATACAATATGAAATAGTGTTATGCGTAGAACAGATCCGATATGTTTTATGGTCTGCACTGACTCGTGCATATGACTGTACAGAAAATACTAACTCTATGAACAAGTGACTGATTTCAGCTGTAGCTTTGGTATCTACTTATAGTGTAGTGGGCGGGACACTTCAGAGTCTAAAGAGCATTTGATTGGACAGAAAGTTTGATGAGAAGCTGAAGCGCAGGGTGATGTCATCAAAATTGTTGATCCTTATTGGCGGAAGTGAGAGACAGTAAGTTTTGAATGCTTACATCTTGTAAATGCGAATTTTTAAAAATTGTTTTGGAGCTTATTGATATACTAAAAGCTAAAAAAAACATAAATTTTGTTTTGATTTTAACTCTCAAAGCGAAAAAAAAAAATCACTCAGTACCAAATCTTCTTTTAGCTATTTTTACTGTTCTACATCTTGGATGGCCTGGGTTGAGTAAATTAATTATTTTTAGGTGAACTATGCATTTATTGTGTGATCATCACTATGTATTCAATGATCTCCTTTAGGAGAAAAAACAAACAAACAAACAAGCAAACAAACAAACAGACAAAAAAAAACCTTTAAATTCTAATACATACCTGGAAGATACATAAACAACATAACAGGTCTCAGAATATAAAGAGCACAGCAACTGATTATCTCACTATCAAATCCTGGAACAGAGTATTAAATGTTGGGTATAAGATGAAATCACCAAAAAAAGAAAAAAAAAAAAAAAAAAAGTATGGTAATGGTGATAAAGAATCACATCAAGAAAGAATAAGCAAACACAACATATCAACACAGTAATCTTGAGTTAGAAATGAAAAAAAAAAAAAAAACATCTGCATAATACAATAATAATATTAATAAAACCACATTGTCACATTCTTATTATTGTGCTTTAGTGGTCTCATTTTTGTAAATGTATGGACTACGAAACTCACCTTCAGTAAGACCCCAGAAGATGAAGGCAAAAAACATGCATATGTTTGGACAAATAACAAGTGAAACCTGAATTTTCCAGAAGTTTGTTCTGAAGTTTGTTCTGCTTGAGCAAGCTGTGCAAGCAATGAGAAAGACGCTTACAGTAACACACACAAAATTTATTACAGGAAATATGATGTATGGAAATATGATTCTTCTTATAAACACACCTGTGTTATAACTGCTGTAGATCAAACAGCAGAACAGAAGTAAAGCTCCAAATCCAGAAACAATACAGAGAGCCAACACCATTATGTGCAAAGTAGAAAAACCTGTCAAAAATGGTTAATCGTTTAACATTTACATTTGGACTGTCGAGCTGTATATACTACACTTAATTTTAAAATCATTTAAAATAATTAGAAAACAAAAATTTTTAATCAAGGCCATTGATTCTTTAAAGGATTTCCTACATTACTGCATCCTGCATGGATATTTACACTTGATATAAAATGTAGAAATGATGCTTATACTGAGTATATGTTGTGATAGATACTGTGTGCACCACACTGTAAAAATAAATAAAAAAAAAAAAAAAAAAAATTAAATGAAATGAAATAAAAAGTTGACCTAAGTAGCTTAAAAATAAATCAATATTACTCACTTTTCTATTGAAGCTATCTCAACTCAATCTCTCCAACTACAATTTGTTTAAATAAATAAATTAAATATTTAAAATATTCAGATTAATACTGAAGATAATTAGCAAAATCCCCAAAAACTTTACAAATGTTTATTAGAAAGTGTTTTGACAATGGTGAAGTGTTTAAAAAGGCTAAATATATGCAGTTGTGTGTGGAGTTAGTGAATATGGTCTTTGCCAACACATGTAGATATTTGTAGCTGTAAAAAGAAACTGCCTTATCTATTTGTTTCTTTCTTTATTTATTTATTTTCTGTCAACTCACCTAGCTGCCCCATGTTCTGCAGTTGCATTGGCTGAAATTTCCCCAGCAAACACTTGTAAACATACAAATGAAAACTCCTTTATCCTCAGTTCTGACACTCTTCAGTCTGAGAGAAAAGTTTCCTTTGGGGATTTCAGCAGCGAAGAACTCAACTCTGCCTCTGTATCGCTCATCAGATGAATCTGGAAAAACCTCATTGTTTTGGTAGAGCACATTCAGAATATCTTCATCTTCATCTGCCATGAAACTTTTTCAGTGTATTCAGGTGTGATGTGAAAGTCTACAGAGCAGTTTAGAGTGATGTCCTCACCCACAGACAGATATGGACTCATCTGATCCTGACACTAACAAACGCTCTGAAAGAATAAAAGTGGTCTAAATTCCATAACATAAACACAAAAGGTCACTTGATTTCAACTAGTTTTTTTTTTTTTTTTTTTCAGTGCCCTTCATAGGACAGGTACCCTATAAGTTCAAAGAAATGCTTTTACTTTCACTACTGCGGGCGTTAAGACCTGTTTTAATATATGAACCATGAAAAACTCAAACATCACCAGTGTTAAACATACACAGCTAGGTGTATATAGCTGGAGTCCCACCCACAGCTGTTAAAAATGTAGAATTTATTTAGCGTTAAATGTTGAATTATCCATGCAGTTAATTAATCAATTAAGTTCACCTTACAAGTGATTACATAGTAATAACACCTGCTGTTTATGTTAATGAGTCTACCGGAGGAAAGATGAAAGAACATGGACAAAAAAGACAAGCAGGTCCACATCAATGGATGAAAATCTACTGCAAATAAAATACATCTTTAGATGTAATGAATTAAAACTATTTGTCAATTTAAAGATGTTGATGTTCTTGTACTGAACATCTCATTTAAAGTTACCTTTATGGTGATGCGTGATCCTGATTTTGCCGAATGTTCAAAAGAGCACTTTCAGACTCACTCTTCCTTTTGTCCATTTAAAACAGCAAAATTTACATATTGCACGTGAAAGTAATAATTGACATTAGCCCATGAATTCTTCTTTTACAGATTAGCAAAAGCATCTCTGGAGGCCTGTTAGCCCATATGACTGGAGGGTGTTTTACCCTACAGACTAGGTTTGGAGAAGAAAAAATGTCATTCTGAAAATGTAACTATATTTTTCTTGAATCACACATACTCCCTACCTACAGGCCTTACTGTTCTCATATTTTGCTACCTAATCTCACGACGCAAACGTGTTGGAACCTATCAGAACTTTTTAACAAGATGCAAAATGCATACCAATAAGTACATATCAGAACCTGGCAGTAAGTTTTGGGAGATCATTTTAAATCCATCTCCCATTCTGAAAGTTCTGTCTTGCAGAGATGTACTAAAATGATCTTTCAAAACTTACTGTCAGATTCTGGAAGATAAATTCTTCAAACAGTGGTACAAGAGGATGTGGTGCTGGTCCTTCCAGAGTCAACCTATCTGTCTATAAAGCCTATAAAAATCCTGTTGTTAAGGAGACTGGATGGATAGATGGATATTATAGAGCAGCATGCTTACAATAATTTGGTCATTTTCTCTAAGAATAATACATTCTCAAAGGCTAAACAAAACTACAAAAGCTAGAAATTAAGCTAGCCCTTAATTTCCAGCGATATCATCGACTTAATTTGTGGTCTAAAAGTTCATGCAAATTGTATAATACTGTTCTGGTTTACAACAGTGAATAAATGCAATTAAAAGCTAAGGTATCACTGTTTATTGCTTACAGAGCTTTGAATTATTTAGATATCTACATTTTTACATAATTGAGATCCCTCTTGGGCCCCTCACTTGAAAAAAATAAAATAAAATAATAATCATAAAAATAAATATATAATCCTAGAATCACCACCTGGTGATATGGTTTGGAGAAAAGCAAACTGAAAATGTAATTTATTCTTTTATTTTATTATTTATTATAAAATCTGGACATTGAAGATGGCCAGTTTTAATGTTTTGGGTGAATTCTCTTTTTAACCTGCGGTCTGAGATCACTGTTTTAATGTCTCCTGTAAAAGCAAATGCTAGAGATTATCTGTATAGGCTGACCCGAAACATACTCATTACATCATGCAAAAGGTGGCGTTCAACCTTCTTTCCTGTAATTAATGAAATCTTGTACGCTGAGGTAAATTTTCTTCATTTTCTCTCCTTTCGTTGTCCGGTCCAGAATATACAGTTAAACTTTCTCATGCTTCAAACATTTCTGTGTAACTGAGGATTTCATACTGTGCTTTGCAAAAATGATTGTTTCTAAATGTAACCAACTTTTTTGACAGATATTGTGACGAGTCGGTTGCCTCCCCCCTAATTATCATCGTCACCCCGTCCGTAATCGCCGCCCTTCACCAGGCTCCCGACGGGAGTGGGTGTGCGAGCGAGGAGGAAACACCCAGGTCTGGCGGCGTGTGATGAGGCACACCTGATGTGAATGAAGCCTCATCACCGCTGCTGTTAAAATGCCGAGCGCGCCTCTCCTCGGGAGACCGGTCTCTTCCCAGTGCATGCACGCTGGTGTCCTCGTGGGTCCAGGAAGGGAGCGTAGAGGGACTGAGCGCCGCCGACACGATGGACGAGCTGCCGGACCCGCAGTCCGAACGTGAAGACGCACCCAGACGGCTGCGTGCCAGGATGCCGGGCCGATTAACCCGCTTCGGAAGTGCCGTGATGAAATGATGGATAAAGCCGCTACCCCTCGTACCGCGGACCCCGGCGGGGAGCGAGTGCGGCCGTCGGACTCCACCCCTTACCTGGACCCTTCCCTTCTGAACACTGCCCCTCCTTCACGGAACTCCTGCACGTCAAGGACACCAGATTCCCTACTTATTTTGGACACTTATTTTCCCCTTTTGGACACTTTTATATTGTTTAATAAAAGCCTCTCCGAGGCCTGACGCCACGCCCACTGTGTCTGTCGCTTTGCTCCTCCCGTGACAATATTTACACATTTCTACTGATAAATGGCAGCATCTGGTGGGTCTTTACAGAAAAACCCTGAAAACAGCAAGACCATGTGGTTTCAACAGGAGAGATGTTTGGTAAGTTGCGTCCTGTGTTGTTTACATTAATAACATTATCTAATTCATTCACTCATGCTCATGTGTATGTGACACAGATGCTTGACATGCATATGAAGCTTAACAGTAGACATAATGCTATTTTCACAATGATGAATGATGGTGAAACAGCCAAAACCATCTGCAATAAAATGAAGAACATCACTGAAGTGTGTTTGATCAGTTCTCATGAAAATTAAAGTAAACACTCAGTGTTGAAAAAAGAGTCTTTTTCTCAAATTGTTCATTATGTTTGTGATTACACTGAATCAGACAGAGTGCCGTCTGTTTCTCTTTCCCAGCTCCTGATCTTGATTCAGTAAATGATTCATTTCATGTGGTTCTACTGCATTCTGGTTCTGGTTTAATCCATTGACTAGAGCTGCATCACATCCTACTGAAATCTGGGTTCAAAATAAAACGTAAAACATTTAATTTAAACATATTATCATAAAATATGTATACTTCTGGACATTTATAAAAAGGTTCAGTATTTTTTTTTATTTTATTTTTATTTTTTTTTTGTAATAAAAAAAAAAAAAAAAAAAAACGTAATACTTAAGAAATCGGAAACTGGACTGACAAATCTACTTAAGTCTGTTTATGCCCACTCAAATCTTCTGAAACCTCCAATGGCTGTTACACTCTTAAAAATAAAGGTGCTTCAAAAGGTTCTTCAAGCAATGCCACAGAAAAAAAAAAAAAACATTTTGGGTACCACAAAGAACCATTCAGTCAAAGATTCTTTAAAGAACCATTTTTTGCTTACCTTTTTATTATTTGATCAACCTTATTTGCCACAAAGAGCCTTTTGTGAAACAAAGGTTCTTCAGATGTTAAAGGTTCTTTATGGAACCATTAAGACAAAAAGGTTCCTCTATGGCATCGTGAAGCACCTTTATTTTTAAGAGTGTATATTTAAAGTAGTACTACTTATGATGCTGCATCCACAATGATAGATGTCAATATAATATCCAAAACCCCCTTCACATCACTAGTGAAACCTAAACTAATAGGAAGTTATAGGTCTCAGTTTATCAAGTCAGTTTATTAAATATGATTCTAATAAATATAATACTAACCTGATATGATTGAAGACATGTTTTCATCCCTGTGTGTATTGAGAAAATAGAGGAGGAAAAGATTTGAAATCAGAAATCATCATTACTCTTAATCAAACACCTTTACAGTGAATCACCACAGAGACAGAGAGAGAGATACTATCATGTGTAAGATACATGAATCCTCACATCAGACTTTGCACACATCAACTAAAACTCAAAACAATAACTGAATAACTGACCATTTATTTCATCATACATACATATACATATCACCATCTTGAAAGACATTTAATTCTCTAATTGTAAGGAGGTGAGGATGGAGATCAGTGAAATAATCGAGAAGGCATGAGTGACAAAATATTTTAATCAATTTTTCGGCAGAAATTGTAGATTTCTGAACTTCTCTTAGATCAGAATCAAATGTCATTAATCTAAAAGTCTATTTCATACTCACAGGGTTCAAAAACTCGTAAAATCAGCAGAGAGAAAGTGAAGAGGCCTTCGGAGGGAAAGACAGCGATTCTCAGATCTCCAACTGAACGATCACCATTAACTGAAGATAAAAGTAAAATATATTAGACTGGAAACTAATATTTAGTCATTTAAAATATGAATCTATTCAGTCCTATAACAGCATTAACAGTTGATTATAAATACCCAAAATCCCTTCACAATGACATATTAACTGTGCTAAGCCACTGAGTAAAATGATGCATTAGGTTTTAGCATTTATTTACCACACACACTTAGGATGTTTAATGTAAACATAAACAGAAACTGTATGATGTTCATTCACCTGTTTTCAGTATCAGTTCAGTCATCAGTGTAACAGAGTTCAGTACAACAACAACAACTGATCCAAACACATACACAGGGACAAAACGGTGAAAATCTGTAAAATCAAATAACATGTTTTTATACAACCGTTTTGCTGCCATAGAAACTCACGCTGTTTATGTCTGTTCATTCATTCATGCACATTTTGTACATTTCTCTTATTTGACAAACTCTAAGTTCATGGAGAACTCATCTCATCTGAGCTGGTGAATAAGTGAAGCATACAAAATGTGCAGAGCAGTTGGTCCTCAGGACCAGGATTAAAAATCGCTGTTCTATGCTTTTTTGTAGTATAAATAGTTGACTGAATGATTTGAAAGAAATTATATTTCTTTTATTTAAACTTTTTTTTTTTTTTTTTTTTTTTGCTTGTTTGTTCGTTTGTTTGTTTTTGTTTTACCATAGAAATTAAACAGAACAAAATATTGCACATAAGCAGTTTGTGCTTTTCATGAGAAGTTCTATTGAAATAATCCATGCAATTATTAGCGAATGAGACCCATCATCCTTTTTCCACAGACTTTTTTCTTACACTGTATTTGTGCTTGATTGAGGAAACAATGAAAATGTCAGCTCAAGAATACAAACACACGAGTGGAGCAGGATTTAAAAGACACTGGTATTAAAGCTTTTGCTCAGATCAGAAATGCTTCATAACTGAAGCAGCTCTCACTTCAAAAGGGATGGAAGGCAATCATTACAGCGAGCAGATGATCACAGTAGATAATCAATACTGTACCCCAATCAAACGACAACGTAAAGTCTATTAATGTCCAGAGCAACTGAAGAAACCCAATCATACAGGCCCATCCAAAGGAATCTATACAAGAAAAATAAATAAATAAAAACATACATATCTTTTATTTAATAAATAAACACCTTTTACCAAAATTTATCAAAATGTAAAAAATGCCAGAAAACATATTCTAGCATATTTATTTTTTTCAATATTTTGGTACCTTTTTCATTTTCCAGAGCCATTTTGTAGAAATAGAGTGCTATAGCATTCACCAGGAACATGAAAACTAACCAAACAGTTCTCCTGACCAAAGGTGAACCTGAAAAAACATTCAGGCGCTGTACGTGAACTATTTTACATTCATTGTATACATTTCATCAGTTTATGCATTCCCTGGTATTTGAATCCATTAACCATGAATTAACCTGTTTAATCCTACAGAACGTTTTTTTTTAGTAACACTTCATTTAAGGTTAACGGTTAACACTTTGTATATATAAGGACCAATTCTCACTATTAACCAGGATGCATACTATTGGCTGTTTATTACTTACTCATAAAGCACATAATTCTTTTTTCTTCATGGACATATTTTAGATCCCTTCATCCTATCCCATACCTAAACTTAACTAGTCATTAATAAGCAACACATTTCTGAGGCAAATGTTTTAGTTAATAGTAGGTTAATAGTAACAATTTGACCTTAAAATAAAGTGTGGGAATATTTTTGAACAAACAGAAGCATTAAAGCTGAAATCACTGGACTAAAAACATTTTTACTCTTATTTATTATTCATTAAACACTTACAGCCCATTTCTTCCCCACATACTGTGTTCCAATTGGTTCTTGTCACTGTTAGTAAAACTGGTAAAACCGCTACAATTATGAATCCTAAAAGCATAAGAGTAT
>JAHKKF010512390.1:5279-21380 GCA_019740295.1 Labeo calbasu | reverse complement strand
AAAAAAATGCTGAAAAACCAAAGAATTAGTGGGACCTGAAGGATTTTTTCTGAAGAACAGCAGGCAGTTTAACTGCTCAAGAGGGACTCATGAACAACTATCAGTAAACATAAAAACACAGCTGTGGATCATTCAGGTAACAACACAGTATTAAGAGTAAAAATATATAAATACATCCAGTTAGAACAAGAAACACATTGCTGACCTACCCCTGGTGTAATTTCCTGCAGACAAGTCTTCGTTCTGTCACCAACTGGAATGAGCTTCCCTGCCTTTCAGTGGAAATTAACATACACAAGAATTTTTTTAATATCTGTTGCATAGTTATAGTCGAAAAATGATACAACATCAAAACTTCCTCTGAAAATTAGTCATACCGCGCGGACGTTTGGAAACGGGTCTCTGCGTCTCCAGACGGATGTATTCCGCTCTATGAGACTCATGGCTACACACTCACACTTTTAATGCAGATATTTACAACCAATTAACCATCCAAACAAAAAACAACTTTTCACCAGAAGCACTAATTACAAAGCCTTACAAACAATGTAGCAGTGTTTGTTTACCTTCCGTTACCTGACAACGCGCGGAGGAAATGCGGCGTCAAGATGATAATGACGCCAGTCTCTCAGACGTCCACCTGTCAGAAAATCGATTTCTAAATTAAGCGTGCTTATTTTCTATTCTTAAATTATCCTAGATCTATTATCTACCTGCAACAAAAACCTAAGTTGCCAATGCGCTTTAAAAAAATAAGAAGAAGAAATAGAAAAAAAAAAAAAATAAATAATACAAGTATTCTATATCGATTATCTACCTGCAACAAAAACCTAAGTTGCCAGTTCGCTTTTAATTGAAACAAACAACAAAAAAAACTCGTGAAATAAATAAACAAATAAATAATTAAATAATAAAAGTATTCTAGATCTATTAACGACCTGCAACAAAGACCAAAGTTGCCAGTGCGCTTTTAATTGGATAAGAGACTCGTGAAAAAAAAAAAAAAATAAATAAATAAATAAATAAATAAAGTACCCTATATTTAATATCTATCTGCAACAGAAACCTAAGTTGCCAGTGCGCTTTTAATTGGGAACAAAAAATAATCAATCAATCAATAAATAAATATATAAATAAATACTTAAAGTTAAGAAAACTGTTATTAAGCACTAAATATGAATAAAATGAATGCACAACTGACTTTAATGAATTTCAAATGTTACATTCAGTTAAAATCTTAATAATAATAATAATAATAATAATAATAATAATAATAATAATAATAATAATAATAATAATAATAAACTGTATACAAAATTACAAACCTGCGTGTTATGGAAAAAAAATATATATTTGTGATGAGCGTTGTTCTGATTGGCCGATGAGTCTGACGTCAGATCCAGTCATCCGATCCGTCATCATCAGTTTTGATGCAAAAGGGGAAGTTGGGAGGAACCGAGAGGAAGGTACGAGTGTCTGGGCTTTAAATATTTGTACTGTTATGTTAAATTGAATGTTTTTTGCTTTGTTTTTGATATAAGCCACACTGTTGTTCAGTCATTTCAGATTTCTTGCTTTTTAAGGGTTTATTTATAAGGTGTCACGCTTAGTGCTGTGTGTGAGCGCATAGCGCGCGGCCTGTTTTTCTTTTAGCATTAGCAACATTAGCTTTTGAACCATTTGAACCGGAGCATCTGAGAAACTGACAGACTCGCTAAAGTACCACTGAGAACACCATCGGAACACGATTGTCATTGAGTTGACGGTATTATTACGTGTGTATAACAGAGAGAGATATAGAGACATACAATAGCATTAGCACAGCTAGCATCACAAGCTAACAGGCAGCTCCAGCTTTATATCGTTGCAATAAATACATTACTATTAAATAATTAAATGATTTTATTTTGTTATCACTCTGAAATAGGATTGCCTACCTACTAAATTGCACAACAAACACAATATTAGCCGATCAAAGCTTATTGCGGTTTGTTTTGAAGAGGCAGATTATGCTATACGTCAAATAAGTCATGTTTTATAAATAATGTTAATTTAATTTGAGCATATACCATCAATTCCGACGTGAAAATGTCAATAAATTGCTATTTATAATCGCCTCGGAAGCCTAGAAGCAATAATACGCGCTGATTGATCATTAGTGTCAGTAATAACCTATGTTTTGCACTGTCACTCTGTTTCATACTTTCTATATCACATAAGACATAACAGGGTTGTATGTAAAGGATGTATAGCCTAGAATGTAAAGTAGGTATTGGAAGTTGGTAAACCAGAGAGGCAAGGGTACTTGAGCTGTGTTTGAATAGCACATTACCACACTATTCATACCTTTTCTGCAGTATACATATTATCTGCACTTCTTAGAAGTTTTCTCCCAAATGTTCTAAAATATATATATTTTCTGTATTTTACTATTTTTTTTGTACATTACAGTACTACAAAAAACACCTTAAGAGTATACACCAAAAAGTGAAACACTTGTATGTTAACGTTACTTCAACGTGTAGGCTCAAAAAGTCAAATTAAGGAATTAGAAAGTGAAAGGAAACACTGGGATACAGATTATGTAAACGTTTGTGTTCCAGCTATGAAAACATACAAACATACTCCACATTTTTGCCTACTAATGAATATTTCAAACTTTTTTCGGATATTGTTTATGGGTTTTTCCTTATTGTTTCCTTGCATTACTACTAAAAACAGTTGGCAGTAAACGATATATACTATGGAAGCCCATTTCTACCACATAAGAAAAAACATGCATTAGATAAGTCAAATTTATAACATGTTAAATGTCAAAATGAGCTAAATTTAAATGAAAAGTTAAATTTTTGTCATAAATGACTTGCAATTATGATTTTCTAAATTTTGATTTGTCAGTTGACTCTCATAATTGACATTGTCATTTTTTAATTAATCATAATTATAACTTTATCATCGTCTTTGTCTTTTTATATCATAATTTCATGTTTTTCATCCAATTATGATTTAAGTATGATTTTAGTTTCTCATGTGGCAGAAATTACCTTCCATAATATACAGTATTCAGTATGTAATAGGCTAGTATTTCATTCCCATTACAGCTTTGGTTTTTGTTTGTGGTGTTTAGGGACACAGACTGATGTCACTGGGTTTTTGGGTCAAAGCACAATGGATATTTAAGGCTTAACACGGTGGCAGTTCCTAAACAATATCTGTTGTTTACGATTTAGTCATGTGACCGCATTGGTATGGATGTAATTGATGGCACGACAAACTACACAATAGATGTTCTTTCTATATCACTATTACAGTCTCATTCATTACAATATACGATCTGAAGACTTGGGTCTCAAACTGTAGGATTATGCTTACTATAGACTATGTTAAATGGCATATTGGTACTAATTGGCCACGAATGTATATTGTGCAGCTCTTGTTATCCTCAGGTTGTATTTGGCTACTCAAGACACCCCTGATATGCTGCATTACGTAATAGTTGTTGTTAACTGAGGAGTGGTACTAGATTATTAATGTTTGTTTCCGCAGATCTGGGAGTGACCATTTGAGAAGCACCTCTTGACTTCAGTACAGGAGATTGGGGCTTAGGGTCATGGCAGGAAGAGGTGGAGCAACGAGACCTAACGGGCCGAACGCCGGCAACAAAATCTGTCAATTCAAACTCGTGCTTCTGGGAGAATCTGCAGTGGGGAAGTCAAGTTTAGTCCTTCGCTTTGTAAAAGGACAGTTTCATGAGTTTCAGGAAAGCACAATAGGAGGTAAGAGATACATTTTATTGCCTGCGTATAAGAACTCATATCTGATGTGATGCTAATGCATTTATGCATGGGCAGTGTGAGCAAAACTGTATATTACAGTAATGGTAATCACAATATAACTTATTTTTGCTGGGGAAAAAAAAATAAATTCATTTTATTACATAATCACTCAGAAATTAAAGTTACCTAAAGATTTGTACAGCAAACACAAT
This sequence comes from Labeo calbasu, assembly GCA_019740295.1. Taxonomy (NCBI): domain Eukaryota; kingdom Metazoa; phylum Chordata; class Actinopteri; order Cypriniformes; family Cyprinidae; genus Labeo; species Labeo calbasu. The sequence continues at coordinate 17,392 of JAHKKF010512390.1, read as the reverse complement.
ATTTGCCAATCAAAACCTGCTGTGGTTTGTTTTGACAAGTCATGATTTTTCAATAATGTTTATTTAATTTGACATACAGATAAGCAGCATGGCCAAAATCTTATTTTAACGTAACGGTATAACACTAAATGTAACCAACCATTTTTGCTGTGATTTCACTTGCGGATGGGCAATATGACCAAACTCTTATATTATGGTAATAGTATATCACGATATAGCTTGTCATTTTTGCTGTCCTTTTACTTATGGATGACCAAAATCTTACATTATAGTAGGATATATTGTATCGGTTTGCTGAAAAAAAAAAAAAATAGGTTGTGTATATTAAGCAATCATGATTAGGCAATGGTTAACTATGATAACCAGTGGCTTATTCATTAAACTACCAACTAATACGTTGACTTGGATAATTAACTCTGATTTGAAAAGGCACATTTGTCATTGTAATAGTCATAAGTCAATATCAATAAATCACACAACAGCAACAGTAAACGGGCACAAAACAAAGTTTTCAGTTATCAACACCCCTTAACATCTCAATCGGCTGACACATTTCTACCACTGATTTATATCGTCATACTGCCCAGCCCTAATTACAAGCAGTTACCAGATACTAATGGCAAGACCTGACCCGTCTCTTGTCTTCTCTCCACTAGCTGCCTTCTTGACTCAGACAGTATGTTTGGATGACACAACAGTGAAGTTTGAGATCTGGGATACAGCTGGACAGGAACGCTACCACAGTCTGGCCCCAATGTATTACAGAGGAGCGCAGGCGGCCATAGTGGTGTATGACATTACAAATGAAGTGAGTCTTAACATACTATTTTTTGAGTCAAGTTAAGTCACATTTATTTATAAGGCACTTTATACAATACAGATTGTTTCAAAGCAGCTTCACAGTAATGAACGGGAAAATAACACAATGGAAATATCTTCAAATGTGAGACAAATTCAAATTTGGATGTAAAGCAGCTCTAGAAAGACAGTAGTATAATCATTCAGCTGAAGTTAGTTCAGATTTGGTTCAGTAACTGTTGAGGATTTACAGAAAGAGCTCTACAGAAGACAAGAGTGTTGTTATTTAGTTCAAGGGTAAATCAAATTCAGTTTAATTTAGTTTCGAGATTAAACTCAGAACTTCCTCCCAAGTCCAAAAAGAGCATTTATTGAAACTAAACTGCAAAATGAGTCAAAATCATTTAAGAAAACTTGCAATCTGAGTGTGCATGTGACAAAGTGGCGTTACTCATTTTACATGTGAAAGAGGTTTTTATATGAATACAAAAAACATCCCATTTAATTCTACAAGTCAGCAAGAGGGTGAAAAATAACCTGAAAAAAAACGGATATGTCCCCTTTAAGCACAACGAGAAGGTTCTGAATCCAGAAAATGCTTTACAGAAGTGCATTTTTTTTCTTCTCTCAGGAATCATTTGCACGTGCGAAAAACTGGGTGAAAGAGCTTCAGAGACAAGCCAGTCCAAATATTGTAATAGCTTTGGCTGGAAACAAGGCAGACCTTGCCAACAAGAGAGCGCTGGACTTTCAGGTTTGCAATGTTTGAACAGCCACAGAGGAGCAGACGCTTCCTGTTGGCTTTACAAATGAGATGTGGAACTGTTTATAAACAAACAAACAAACAAACAAACAAACAAACAAGCCATGCCATGCAGACTTTCAGTCACTTACAACTGGCTGTTTGGAGTGAAACCCTGATTTTTTTTTTCTGTACACAGGATGCACAGTCATATGCAGATGATAACAGTTTGCTCTTTATGGAAACGTCGGCAAAGACTTCAATGAACGTGAATGAGATCTTTATGGCCATTGGTAAGTTATAAACAAGTTTGACTCGCTACTTTTGTGGTAAATAGTTATACACTGTCATTCAAAAGTCTAGGATCAGTATGATTTTGATGAAGTTTATGGTCAACAAAAGTCTGTAAAATCTGTAATACTCTAATATATTATTGCAATTTAAAATATTTTTTCTATTTTAATACATTTTAAAATGTAATTTAGTCCTGTGACGCAAAGCTGAATTTTCAGCATCGTTACTCAAGTCTTCAACATCACATGATCTGTCAGTATCATTCTAATATGCTGATTTGCTGCTCAAGAATTATTTAGGATTATTATCAATGTTGAAAATGGTTAGTATTTTGTGGAAACTTTTGATTATTTCAATGCATCCTTGCAGATACTGTGAGTATTTTTTTTTAGCATTCTGTCAGTGTTAGATTAGAGGTACCAAAATGTAAGCAGTTTGTACCTGGAATATCTGGCTTCACTCAAGAAAATGTGCCAGTGTTTAGAGGTAAAATGGGTTGTGAATGCCATTTCATGTTAAAGGAAATGTTCTGAAAGTTCTCACCCTCAGGCCATCCAAGATGTAGAGGAGTTTGTTTCTTCTGAACAGGTTTGGAGAAATTTAGCATTACATCACTTGCTCACCAATGGATCCTCTGCAGTGAATGGGTGCCGTCAGAATGAGAGTCCAAACACATCACATCTTGTGAAGTAAAAAGCTGCATGTTTTTAAGAAACAAATCCATCAAGACTTCAAGAATTTCAAACTGTTGCTAAATTACAAGTCCTCAAATCACTAAATATCGCTTTCTCCAGTGAAAAAGTAATCTAGCCTGAATCAGGAGAGAAATCTGCACAGATCAAGCACCAATTACAAGCCAAAACAGTATAAAACAGTTCTAAACAAATATGTGGGTGAATTTTGATATGAGAGGACAACAGGATGGGCTTTTTCCACTGGAGGAAGCGTTATTATGGATTATGGACTCACATTTTAGCAGGAAGTTAAAAAATGTCTTAATGATGGATTTGTTTCTTACAAACAAGCAGCTTTTGGCTTCACAAGATGTTAATTGATGGACTGGAGTGGTGTGGATTACTTGTGGATTGTTGTGATATTTTTAGCAGCTGCTTGTACTCTCATTCAGCACCCATTCACTGCAGAGGATCTATTGGTGAGGAAGCAATGGAATGCTATATTTCTCCAAATCTATTCACATGAAGAAACATCTTGGTTGGCCCCAGTAAATTTTCAACAAATTGTCATTTTTGGGTGAACTGTTCCTTTAACTTGCTTATGTTTACAAAATATCTGTTTTTGCACCTTAGCAAAGAAACTACCCAAGAATGAGCCCCAGCCTGCAGGTGCCAACACAGGACGCAACAGAGGTGTGGATCTAACAGAAACGGCACAGCCCGCGAAAGGTCCCTGCTGTAGCAACTAAACAGCGACGGTCCTCACCTCCTAACCAACCGCATCACATCTGGACATGGGGCTCCTCCTTCCAAACCTCGCTCCTTGGATTAGCTAAAGACTCTGTATAGCTGTGTTTCTAATACTTTTTTTTACTTTTTATTTTTAAGAAAAAAAATATGTAAATCAGCAGTCTACTGGATGCATGTATCACTACAAATGCTAAATACACATTTTAACTTAATTCAGCAGGAGAACAAACCCGGGTGAAAGCGTGCGCGAGAGAGAGTGAAATATTGAGTGTGTTTGTATGTGTTAAGTATGTGGAATTGATTACCTTATAACCAGGCCCAGGCGCAATCTGCAGACGTTTTTCTGCGAAAATAGATTAAAACACGGTAAAAATGTGTTTAACCAAGCTTAGTGGTAACTGTAAGCATAATCAAATTTAGCAAATTAATAAACTTCATGAATGCATTACAGTTCTGTGGAAATCTGCATGCAGATTTCGTGTAGGCCTGTTTATGACTCAAAATTGAATCCAACAGAGAGTTTTAAATTTGCTCTAGTAAAACCGGATCCCCCAAGTTGGTTTTGGGTTGTAGTTTAGATGCAGTAGCTTCTCATTCTAGTTAAGCATTCCTCAATGCACCTGCTGTGTCCTCAGTATGCCACTTACTGAAGTATAGCCATGATGATAATGAAAATACTGGGACTTCAGGAGCGTGACTCATAAAGTCATCCAGCTCATTGGCAGCCGGATTTTACAAATGGCTTGGTGAATCGATATTGTATTTGGGGATAAAGAACAAATCAAGGAAGGCAGTCAGTAAAACATGTTCAGCCTGCTGTATGAATGATTATTATTATTATTATTATTATTATTAATTGGGACCGTTTACTCATCTCTGTTATGCTTATACAATTAATGTCAGGCCCAGATGGAATCTGTGCATTTTTTAAGGGCAAAATCTACTGAATTTGGAGGATTCAAACATTAAAACATGTTCAGTGGACTATAAGCTTATTGGTAGCCATGCATATAATAAATTAGCAAAAGTATTTAATTTTAAAAAAACAAACAAACGTGGGATGTATGCAAGCCCGTTTCCACCACATAATAAAAAAATTAATGTAATTTTATCTTTTCTCGAAATTGCAACAAAAAAAACAAAAAAAAACCAATTGTGATATATAAAGAAATAAATGTGAATTATGAGCAGCAAAACATACAAACTGTTGGAAGTTTATGAAAATAGGTTTATTTTATAATAGGTTTTGAGTTTGTATCTCACAATTCTGAAAAAAAGCATTTAACATTTTGAATTCTGAATTTAGAATTCTTTTTTGTTGTTGCAATTCCATGTTTACATTTCACAATTCCGAGTTTGTTGCAATTCTGACTTTTCCTCAGAATTGTGAGAAAATCTGAATTGTGAAATATAAATCTCATAGTTCCAAGGAAAAAGTCTGAATTGTGAGATAAGTTGCAATTACCCTTTTTATTTTTTACCCCATTGTGGAAACAAGCTTTCATATGTAAAACGTTTGGCTATTTGGACTTTGCGCAAATTTCGTGTGGGCCTGGCAATTATCAATTAAAAAACCAAAAAAAAAAAAAGAAAGAAAAAATAACTTCTCGGACATCTTTCCCTGCAATTTTTATTGTAATCTTACTGGAAGTCATGGGCAAACTGTACCACCGCCTGATTACGTCAGTGATGCAGTGCAGTTTTGTGTTGTCACATGTACTCTGAAGACTAAAGGCGTGTGTTTGTGGGCAAATTTAAATGATACATGCTATCAGGCATAAAAGACTCTGTGAATGCCTTTGCTTCAAAACATTGGAGAATTGGAGGTCTTTCAATGTTTTGTGGGCAGAAAGAAACCCTGCATGTCTACATCATTTAGGTTTGCCAGCCATGACGGACAGTAATTTGCACACTGTACAGCCTCTCATAAAGCCTACTACCAGTTTGAGTTTCTTTTAACGGAGAATCATGTTTAAATGGTGGTCTTTTTAATGTACGTAGTGTTATTAACAAATGAACTTGACATTTAGTCAGTGGTCTGTCTTGTACCTTCTCTCAAAATGCTCAATGTTTTTATTTCTAAGAACCTATTGAATTGCACAATTTTGAGTTGCGTTTTTTTTTCTAGTTATAAAATTGTGGCTGCCTGTCGTATCCAAAACGATTTCATCACGGACTACAGTGGACTTTCTAACACACCTGAAGTACCACAGGTAGCTTCGGTCGGTAAACTAACTGGCAGACGTTCAGTAAACCAAATGGATTCAGCAGTGTAACGCATTAACACTGAGGGACTGATCGATTTTTAATGTCCAGGTACTAGTATATTTCCAATAAAGGGGGTGAATTGTATACATACATGCTGTGAATGATTGATTCAGGTTTCAATTCCAATTCTGTCTTCTAAATCCTGGACACCAACAATTCCATCAGACGGGTTCCAGTTCTTGCACTGTCAAGCCTGGTTGTCAAAAAAAGTTGTTTTTCCAACATTTTTGGCTTATCCTGTTGTAGATACCTCAACTTCTGTCAACTTATTTGTCCAATCCAAAGCATGTTTTCCATATTCAGTGTTCCTCTTCTTCAATACCGAATCCCAAAGTCACAAAAGAAGCCAGAACGGGACTTTCAAAACTGGTTTCAACTGCATCTTCATTCATTGTTAGTCTACCTGTGAGCCACCTGAGACCAAGATAAGCAGTTTGGTGGAGACACCTGCAGTAAGCAGCAGAAGATCTTCTCAGCCGACATGGTCACCAAAGTCCAATTTAACTTCATCAAGCAAGCAAGCGAATGAGGCCTAAACATCCTCTCGGACAAATCCTGGATCCTCAAATTTATATCCATCCAAACAAAGACCACATTAAAGGTCTTTTACAGTTGTGTTCTATGACTGAGACATTCCTTCATCTCTAACTTTAGGATTGCATGAACTACAAGCCTTGCATCTTTGATCAAGGCATCCCAGGTTACTCCAGAATTTTTTTTTGTCAAGTGTTGCAAGCTACAAAATAAAGGATCAAAAATAAGTTTTTATAGCGATGCAATAGTGTTTTGCGTCATAAATCGGCTATATTGATGGCAATGAACGTAAACAATGCCATTGAACTTAACGAAACTTGCATATTTTGCCAATTACTGTTGTTGCAAACGGTCAGTTATTGTCATGCTTTGGGCTGTACTAATCGTTGGACCTATAAAACTTTGAGTACTATAGATTGCCAAAAGTTATAACAAATCAAGGAGAAGAATGCAAAAAACTGTCTAGGGAACAAAAGGAGTTTGTGGTTGTCCAAACCGAACCAGGATTTCCAGTGCAAGAATCTTGACAACGTTTGCCTTGTGAAATATTAGGCTAGTATCTTAATTAATACTGCTTGTACATTTAGCACATATTAACTAAAAAAAATAAAATATTGCGCCCCCTCCTGCTTACTAGATGCTTCACTTTATAATTTAGCAATTTTCACACGTTTTTTCCCCATGGTTTATACAGCATTAATTAGCGGAAGAACATATTCAGTAGTACATTAACCGTGCAATCCATGCTGTTGTTTACATCCGAGTATCGTCAATATGGTCGCACATCCGGGTAACAAATGCACACCACTTTTTCGTTTTTTTTTTTTCATATGATATTTTTTTGTATGCCAGTACCTCTAAATTTGCAAACGGCACAGAAATGACACACTAAGTGTGTCTACAACTTTAAGACTGCTGACGTCTGGCTAAACACACCAAGGCCAAATCGTAAGACTGGACCCAGAAAATTCTCTATGGAAAGTCTGTGCTTTGATTTGCACACTGTGTTTATATTGAGAAACGCTGTTATGAAGGAAAGTTTGCTCTAGTGGAGACCACACTTACGTCTCTTTTTAAACCAAAGAAGAGTCACTGTTTTTGCCGTTTTTCCAAAATCTAAATCAGTAGTGCTTGGGAATTAAAAATGTATTATAAACAGTTTCTATATATCTCCCTAATGAAAACTGTTCACTTGCTGCTTCTTTAACATAACTCATTTGACTTAAAGTTGTGTTTATCCAAATTTATCGGTTTACTGAACCCATAATGAGGCACTTTTCATGCATGCATGCATGCATTTAAAACGTAATTTGTCAACATTATAAGCGGTTTCCTTACCTGCAGGTGTTTCTCCTATCCAGCAGATGGCAGCAGGACGCTTTCCTAGCTCTGCTCAACTTGCTAGTTGTTTCTCCTCAGAAAAACTCAAACTTTACTCGATAAAAATGCTTGAGAAAGTTTTGCCGTGTGAGTCTCTTTGGGCTTTTCCACATGAGCTCCACCGCAGCTCCAGTCAGATTAAATCAGGGTAATTTGGTGTGCAGGTGATGCAAATTACCCAGAGGCCATTGTGGTTTGTTTGAATCAAAATCAATATGCATGCAAATTGGGCATGACCCAATTCATCTGGGTCGATCCCACTCGTTCTTACAAGTAGCCAATCACTGATTCAGAAAGCACTTGCCAAAACATGCTGCAGAATAGAAAAAGTTGAAGTAGCTCAGGAATTAATTTGGATTAATCTGTTCATGGTTTAGAGGATTTCACCCCCCAACCTCATGCTTTTTGCATTTTCTTGCAAAATGTGTGACTGTGTATTGTCATGACAACTATTTAATAAATATTTATTGACTTCTAGCATTGACTTTAAATGAATGAATGAACTTTAACTACAGCTCATTTCCATCTATTAAAGAAAATCTTACAAAAGAATAATAATTTTCATATCACACTTATTTCCTAGTGTGATTTTTGGGCTATAATAATACAATATTAGAACCAGGTGATTCCGAAGTTAATTTATTGCTCCTGTGAACGTTTGGACATTGAAACAGCAAGGTGACATTGTGGACATCTGAGTTGTTTTCTCCCACGATATGCATCTCCTGTCGTGCTTGTCACCCGCAGCCCTGAGATGACATCAAGCTGACAGTCCTATTAAGATGATAACTCTGACCGCCGCATATATTACTGTCACTCCACTCACCGATTCATCCCCTCTGAATTAAAAGAACCAGAGGATTGTGTCAAACAGGCCTCGTCGCCATGAGGGTATCAGATATCTGTAGGGAGAGCGGATTATTGAAGTCTCAAACCGGGACGGAGTGGAGGGTGTTCCTGTGAAATGTTCATGGGAGGTGAAATAGTGACAGGAGGAACATTGTTTTTATCTGTCTATCTATCTGTCTATCTATATATATATATAAAGTGTTCAGATGCAAAACCAGCTAAAAGTCAAAAATGAGATAATGACGCTGAGTGAATGCTCCTGACACATAGTATATGTCATATATATATATGAAGAAAAAAAATGAAAAACAGAAGTGTTTTTCATTATAGTTCATGTCATTAGTATCATTTTTAGTTTCTACATGGCAAAATTAATATTGGTAATTAAAACTAAAAAAGTGTTAATTGAGCTAAAGCTGAAATAAAATAAAATCTAACTATTAAATAAAAAAATAACTAAAATTAGAAATATTGCCTTAGCAACTATGGCAACGAACTGGAATAAACACTAAAATTATGTGAAATAAATAAAAATGACTGGAAATAAATAAAAACCGAAACTGAAATAAAACTATTAAAACATTGTTTATTTAAAATATATTATATTATATTATATTATATTATATTATATTATATTATATTATATTATATTATATTATATTAAACTTGAAACTAGACCAACATTAGAAATGGTTGAAATAAGTTGAAGCACTAAAATTACCTGGAAATTAAAAAAATAATTAATTAATTAATTAATTACTATAATAATAATAAAAACTAAACTTAAATGGAACTAAAAAAGAAATAAAAAAAATAAAAAAATAAAAATAAAATAAAATAAAATAAAATAAATAAAATTGGAACTAAACCAAATAAGTGTTAAGTTCCAGCACTAAAATTCTTAACTGGAAATTATTAAAAACTAAATCTAAAATTAAAATTGAAATAAGAACAAACCTATTTGCTCATTTTTAAACTACAAGACAAATACAAGAATACAAGAAAATCAAAAACTTACAATTAAATATAAAACTAAAAATATAAAACAAAAGTTAATTCAGGATAAAAACTACAATACATAACCAATACTACAGTAAGACTGCTTCCTCAACTACTTCTGTTTTATTCAGTTTATTCTAATTTTGAACAGAGCACACTGCAAATAACACAATAAGGAAATTTATTTCCTTTATATTTACATTTAAATTTACACTTAGGCCAAAACAGACTATTGCAACTGAATGCAACTAAGTAACACTGGAATTCTGTACAGTTTCCGTGCATTGTTTCATTCTGTTCTGATTCTGTGCATTATTCCATTCTGGAATTAATCAGTCAAGACAGACCTTGTAAAACTGAGAATGTTCCAGATAAACTGGGACATCTGGTCACTCCAAGTACCCACCCCATAATAAACTTACATAAACATTTATGCTCTTGTTGAACAATTGTGTTACTGCAAAAATAAAAAGGTTTTCTCTTTTCAAGCCTTCTTTGACTCCATTCTGATACCTAACACCAATACAATTAATTCCTGATAAACAAACTCTCTGTTTTCTCGTTAAAATCCTGTTTCAATCAGAAATGCATCGGAATAAGGAAGTAAAATGTGTTGCGAATGTCAATGACAGTTTACAGGCCTAAAATACCTATTCATAAGATGTCATATGTCATGTAATCCCATGTAATAAATTGCAATCAAAGCATGCGTGTATTTGTCATTTGCACTTCTCCTGAAATAGGTCCTGATCTGCTTGGAAACAGACGTCCTCTGAACCAAAACCGCTGTTGCTGTGATGCATAAAGCCCTAGCAACAGTCAGACAGTGTGAATAACTCACATCACGCCCGTAAAAACACACTTTATCTCCTATGGAAATGAACTGGAAGCGTCTGAAGCGATTCAGGCTTTTCTTTCTTAGGCCCTTGAGATGTGCTCCTAACGATCGATTTTATGTTTTTTTTCCCACCCTCCATATTCCTTAATCCAGCCTTAAGGCAAACATTATAAAGTTTTTATGGAAAACATTAAGAAGTTGAGGAGTTTTTTTCCCCACTGAACCCCTTAAAGGTATAGCTCACCCGAAAATGAAAATGTACTCACCCGTAAGACTTTCGTTCATCCTCAGAACACAAATGAGATATTTAAATCACATCTGAAAGATTTCTGTCCCTCCACTGACAGTCTATGCAACTATAACTTTGATGCTTCATCGTAATTGTGTGGTTTAGGCCAAATTTTCTGAATATATTATATGATGAACAGATTTAATTTAGGCTTTTATTCACTTATTTACATTGATCAGAAGACAAACAAAGGTTTGACTATATGGAAGGCCAACAGTATCAAAAGTCTTTGTACGGAAAGTGTGAAATGTGACTGTGTCAGCACACACTATGTCCGCGTTAATGCAACAACATGCACAGAAGCCAATGAAATTGCTGCATTCGAGACTATGTTTGCATATGTGATGTGATGGTACATTGGTGTATACTGTATGTACGCAACCATCAGACAAAATGTTTATTTACAATGGATGTCACAGTGGTACACTGGGGTATGCACATACAGTCATGGCCAAAAATATCGGCACCCTTGCAATTCTGTCAGAAAATGCAACACTTCTCTCAGAAAATTGTACCAGTTGCAAATGTTTTGGTATTCACGTGCTTATTGTTTTTGTTTGCACTGCAACAACACACAAAAAAGAAAAAAAAGTCAAACTTAGTGGCACCTTGTCAAAATTGTAAGAAATAATTGATTTTCAAGCATGTGATGCTCTTGTAATTTGTATTTAGACACACTTGTGGCAAGTAACAGGTGTGGGCAATGTAGTAATCACACTTGCAACCAGTTATTATTATTTTATTTTTTGGCATTTTGCTTTTATTATGAAAGGACAGATCAGAAGTGACAGGAAACAAAGTGGGAGAGAGAGATGGGGCGGGATTGGGAAAGGTTCTTGAGTCGGGATTCGAACACAGGATGCCCGGAGCACAACGGTGCTCTATGTCAGTACGCTGTCCACAAGGCTATAAGTGCCAACACTTGCAACCAGTTAAAATGGAGAAAAGTTGACTCAGTGTTTGTGTTGTGTTGCACACTGAGCATAGAGAAAAGAAAGAAGTATAAAGAGTTGTCTGTGGATTTGAGAGAAAAAATTGTGCAAAAACACGGACAATCTCAAGTCCATCTCCTGAGATCTTAATGTTCCTGTGTCCACTGTGCGCAATATCATTGAGGTTTACAGCCCATGGCACTGTAGCTAACCTCCCTGGACGTGGACGGAAGAGCAAAATTAATTAAAAATTACAATGAGGAATTGTTTAAATGGTGGATAAAGAACCCTGATTAACTTACCAACATATTCAAGCTGATCTGCAGACACAGGGTACAACATTGGGACACTATGGTAGGAGACCCAGGAGGACACCACTGCCGACACAAGGGCGTAAAAAAGCAAGACTGGAGTTGACTGCCAAAACTTATGTGACAAAACCACAATCCCTCTGGGAGAATGTACTATGGACAGATGAGACAAAATAGAGCTTTTTGTTAAAGGGGTCATCGGATGCCAAGTTCACTTTTTCATGTTGTTTGAACATTAATGTGTGTTGGCAGTGTATGTACAAATCTACCCTATAATGATAAAAATCCATGCAGTGACTTTTAATTAATCTGTAAAAATAATATCCCCTTTTTCAAATCGAGCCGTTCTCAGATGCTGAGATGTAATAATGAACGTAGTGGTCGTCATTTACTCCCGACATCTGAGCCGCTGAAGATGCAGTAGATTACGTTTGTTTGTGAAGGGAATGCGCCTC
>JAHKKF010512388.1:4286-14763 GCA_019740295.1 Labeo calbasu | reverse complement strand
ACATTTCTCCAAATCTGATGAAGAAACAAACTCAAACCTACTCATTTGCAGTGAATGGGTGCCGTCAGAATGAGAGTCCAAACAGCTGATAAAAACACTGCAGTAATCCACAAGTAATCCACACCACTCCAGCCCATCTGTCCTTCAGTTATTTTAATGTTTTTATCAACAGTTTGGACTCTCATTCTGACGGCACCCATTCACCACAGAGGATCCACTGGTGAGCATGTAATGTAATGTTACATTTCTCCAAATCTGATGAAGAAACAAACTCAAACCTACTCCTTTGCAGTGAATGGGTGCCGTCAGAATGAGAGTCCAAACAGCTGATAAAAACGCCGCAGTAATCCACAAGTAATCCACAAGTAATCCACACCACTCCAGCCCATCAGTCCTTCAGTTATTTTAATGTTTTTATCAGCTGTTTGGACTCTCATTCTGACGGCACCCATTCACTACAGAGGATCCACTGGTGAGCATGTGATGTAATGTTACATTTCTCCAAATCTGATGAAGAAACAAACTCATTTAAATCTTAGATGACCAGATGGTGAGTAAATATTCAGCAAAGTTACATTTTTGGATGAACTATTCCTAAATCTCCCGAGCTGTGAAATAGAAACCTCTAAGCAATAAATGTTCTTGCCAATCTCCACGTAATTTACATTTCAGTTGCACAGTGATCTCATCCTCTGCTGTTATCATGTTAATGTATTTTGATGAGATCACCATCATCACACTGATAAACAGAATGCAGATCCTCACATGTATGACTTAAGCGCTCTGATCATTAACAACCCGACTGAATCATAGGCTCATTATCTGGAGTTTATCTGAAGGTTCAACTTTGTCCTAGAACAGAGAACACATTCAGGAACACAACTGTTCAGAGGACGGCATCACGCTGACATACTCTGTTTTTCTCTCTGGATTTTAATTATTTTCTTCTGTTTGCTTGTATTTTCATGGTGATTCCAGTGCCTGAAACATGGCACTTCTCTCAGACAAGGTGAAGTACTGCATTTCCTTTGCTTTTACTGTGATTGTTATTGTTCGTGTCATATTGCAATCGGGTCATTCAGTGTCATTATTATTATTATTATTTTAAGGCCAAAAGAGGGACCACCCAAAATATTCTGTTTAGCATTCATTGTGAATATACTGGTAGTATCTGCTAATTTTCACTTTGAAATAACTACATTTTATGACAAATGAAGTTTGGAATGATTAAGATTATTTAATGTGTTTGAAATAAGTTTCTTATTCTTACCTAACAAAGCTAAATTTTCAGCAAAAATAGTGTCACATGATCCTTCAGAAATCATTTATTTTTTTATTCCAAACTTTTAAGCGGTGTAAATATACTACAAGTCAAAATGTTTTTTTAAGTCTCTTCTGCTCATCAAGCCTGCATTTATTTGATCCAAAGTACAGCAAAAATAGTAAAAATTTAAAATATTTTTACTATTTAAAATAACTGATTTCTAATGGAATATATTTTAAAATGTAATTTATTTGTGTGATTTCAAAGCTGATTTTTTAGCATAATTACTCCAGTCACATGATCCTTCAGAAATCATTCTAATATTCTGATTTGCTGCTCAAAAAAAAAAAAAAACTCTTTTTCCAGGTTTCTTTGATGAATTGAAAGTTCACAAGAACAGCAATTATCTAAAATGGAAATCTTTTGTAACATTATAAATGTCTGTATATATCACTACTAATTTAAAGCATCCTTGCTAAATAAAATTACTCATTTCTATAACCCCCCAAATATTTTTTACAATTATTTTTATCATTTATAATAAAAATAATTAAAAAAAAAAATTCTTGAGCAGCAAATCAGAATATTAGAATGATTTCTGAAGAATCATGTGACACACAAGACTGGAGTTATTATGCTGAAAATTTAGCTTTGATCATAGGAATAAATTACATTTTAAAACATATTCAAATAAAAAGCAGTTACTTTAAATAGTAAAAATATTTTACAATATTACTGCTTTTTTTGTATTTTGGATCAAACAAATGCAGGCTTTTTGAGCCTTCTTTAAAACAACATTAAAAATCTGTTCAAAAACTTTTGACTGGTAGCGTATATGTTTTCGGCTTTTAAAGATCAGTGCAAAAATGTTTAATAACAAATTTACCACAGACTTAAAAATGTATTTTTTTTTCCTTGTAACAAAGTAATAACATACCAGTTTATGTGTAAACATAATGAAATGCTGACAGAAATTAATGCTGATTAATGGGGACTCATTAAAATCATATTTCAGATTTTATTTTAAAATTCATATTTCATTACACAGAAAAATTAAAAAATGTAACAAAATTAGTTCATATTGAGATGTCCAATGCATACTCTGGGCAATTCCGAGCACAATTTGAGACACTCTTGAGATCTCTTAGAGAAAACAGGAGATATGTGTGAGATTACAGTTACATTTAAACTCATTTCATCTCATAATTTGAGAAAAAAAGAGCAATCTGCGTTAATGAACCAGTCTATTTGCGGTGCTTGTGGAAATGACAATAACGCAAACCCCGGTGATAATTATCTATTCCTAATTAGCCTAGTAGCTCGGCACGCACGTAAACAAGAATAAAACCCAAGGCTCCTCTCAGAGTTTTTTTCCATTAACAACAGATGAGGCAGAGAAAGTTCAACAAGATCTACGCAGTTAGACTAAAATGCCGTAATTACCCAGGCGCGCTCATCTGTGAGAGCTGTTTGTTGTGTCGGTGGATTACTTCGCCATCTATAATCTTGATTTAGCACAGCAATCAGTTTGCGCGAAACCTCCCGAACGGAATTGTGTAGCCTACATGCCGTGCATGTTTAGGTTTCTCAGATTTGTTTGCTGACAAAGCGCAATTAAACGCATCTGGCTTTGGCTCTCGTTTGGGGAGTCTCACTTCGCCAGTATCCTTGCCGTGTCCTCGAAACCGCCAGCTATGAAATTGTTTCGTGCTCTTTAGAGGTTGACCAGCCAAGCGTGGTTTTGTGTAACTCTTCTGTGCCATTAGCACAAGCCATATAAAACTTTGCTCAGATGAGATAAGCTTATCTTCACTTCCAAAAGCGCATGACCGCGGTGCAAAGTAGGTCGCGGGGTGATGAGGAATCATGTCAATGAAACACGAATAAACTGTCTGGAATGAAAACTAGGCTGAGGTTTAGACATTCCCAAGAGTGTGTGGTATTCGTTGGAGAAATTGATCTGTTTTGGTATTAGACAACTATTGCCACCTTCACATTCTTAGCACTTGGAATCACAGTTTTCATTTTTCAGTCTGGCTTTGTCATACCAAACATCACAGCTTTCCTTAAGGAATCCGTCAGGAAACCGCAGGCGACTTTGCAAGGACGAAGACACACATAAGATTAATCGAGCTTGTTTTTATATAAAAGCATGTGATCCTCCTTTAACATTATTGCTGTCTGAGAAAAAGCAGGGTTATTATAGTTAACTAAAATCTAAAATCAAATATTTTTGTTACTTATACACTACCAGTCAAAAATTTTGGAACAGTAAGATTTGTAATGTTTTTGTTTTTTTTTTAAAGAAGACTCTTCTGCTCACCAAGCCTGCATTTATTTGATCCAAAGTACATCAGAAGCAGTAATATTGTGAAATATTTTTACTGTTTAAAATACCTGCTTTTTATTTGAATACATTTTATTATGTAATTTATTCCTGTGATCAAAGCTAAATTTTCAGCATCATTACTCCAGTCTTCAGTGTCACATAGTCCTTCAGAAATTATTCTAATTCGCTGTTTTGTAACATTATACACTATACCATTAAAAAGTCTGGAATCAGTTTTTTTTGGTAAGAAATTATAGAAATTAATAATTTGATTTAGCAAGGATGCTTCAAATTGATCAAAAGTGATGATATAGGCATTTATAATGTTACAAAAGATATCCATTTCAGATAAATGCTATATACTTTCTAAAATTCTACTCAGCTGTTTTAAACATAATAATAATAATAAATGTTTTTTTTTTTCTGAGTAGCAAATCATAATAATTTTTGAATGATTTCTAAAGGATCGTGTGACTGGAGTAATGATGCTAAAAATTCAGCTTTGAAATCACAGGAATAAATTACATTTTAAAATATATACAAATAGAAAACAGTTATTTTAAATTAGAATAATATTTCAAAATTTACTGTTTTGCTGTAATGGATCAAATAAATGCAGGTTTGGTGAGTAGAAGAGACTTATTTAAAAAACATTAAAAATCTTAAAATATATAAAAAGATTTAATTTCAGCTAGTTGCAAAGGAAACATTTCTAATTTTTAGTTTGGTAAATTTGATTAAATAAAAATGAATAAAAACTATATACATTTATAAATATAAATTCATTTTTTAATAAATTAAAATATATATATATTATAGAAATTTATATAATTACATAAAGCAAAACATTAGTAAAAAAATAAATTGTATCTCAATGATCTAAAATAAAACTGTATTAAAGAGATCTCAACACTCAGAAAAAAAGGTACAAGGTACTAGGTGGATACTAATATGTATCAATTTGGTACTAAAATGAACACCTGAAGCACTAATATGTACATTTAAAGTACTAATACGCACCTTTTGATAGGTACCGCCCCAGTAACAGCTTTTGTTCCTTTAAAGAGTATAACATTAATATAGATAACACCATTAATCATTTAGTCTTAGTGGAGTTTGATGAGAGATGTTTAAGTTTACTTTGAGATTTTTTGACCGCAGACTATAAAATCATCTGAGGATGAATCTGAGGGGAGGAGGTTTACAGTAAGCAAACATCTCCATTTTATCTCTGAATAAATATCTCTATGTTTAATCTAATTGCTGTCTGCAAAAAGTAATTGAGATCAAAGATTGAAATGATCTCATTTATGATTTTTCTTCCCAAAGGCATTAAGAAAATTCAGCAAGGGCTTATCTATACCAAGATAAAAAGAGTCCATTTTAAAAGTTTAGTGTGAGAAAGCATTTCTAGAAACATTAAAAGCATCATTGTGTCTGACGGCGAAGCACAACCAACATTCTGCACAGATAGCTTATCACCCAAAACAAACTTAAAAAGAAAACCAATAAAACAGTGATTCAAAGCCTATCTTTTCTGTTTCAATCCAGTGCATGTGTGTGCAATGCTAAAACAATGCCTTTAACTGCTCTGGGGTTGAGTTTACTTTCTCCGGCAGAAGGATTTGACTCGAGGCTTTCAAATCTAGTACATCAAGATGTTGCTCTGAGCATGATATTCTTTTTCATTTGCATTTCTCGTCTTTTCTGCATCTTTAAAGTCTGCAGAGCTGATGAGAAGGCTTGTGGCATAAAGCATAAAGCATCTGCATCTGGGTCACAGGTTTTGATGTTATCATGCTCATTATATCAGGTGCATGGCCCAGTCACATGAACTCATTGTTTATTTTTCCATTTCCTGACACATTTGATGCTGTCCCGCTGCTTTATGCTGTAACCAGGCCTGTGGAGAGATGTTTCTGTCAGCTGTGTCACAAACGGCCAGCTGTGTTTCAAATGTCATATTCTAAGGGTGTTCTTAGTGCTACAGTACTAATAATAACAATGCAGAGGCTTTCAAATGAATATTTTATGCCAGTACAACGGAGCTGGTTAAACTTTTAACGGTCGGAGCAGCTTCCTGCCTCATTCTTTATAAATTGTGGAGGGAAGTTTCACATTAAGGACCCCAGACATGCGGAAATAACAAAGACATCTTCTGAAGAAAATCACCAGTTCACCACAGGGTTGCAGGGTGTTCTGGGTGCTTTCTATGTATCCTAAAAAGGTTCATAAAGGTTCTTTGTCGGCATTGCTGGTTCCATAAAGAACCTTAAATACTAATGGAAGCTTTCATTGTACAAAGGGTTCTTAAAAGCGTTAACATTTCATAAAAAACATTTTAAAAAAGTTCACACTGTAAAAAAACAATTTGTTGATTTAGCTTAAAATAATTTGCTACCTGGCTGCCTTAAAATTTTAAGTTAAGTCAACTTGAAATGTTAAGTTGCACTAAGTGACAACTTAGATGTTTGAGTTCATTCAACTTAAATTTTTAAGGCTTTTAAGTTTAACAAACCAGTTTGTTTAGACAACTCAAATATCTAAGTTTTCACTTAGTACAACTTAACATTTTAAGTTGACTAAACTTATTTGAGTTGGCTGAACTTAAAATTTTAAATCTGCAGGGTAACAAATTATTTTAAGTTGACTAAACAAATGTATTTTTTTTTTTTTTTACAGTGCACTGAAAGTTTCTTTGGAGAAACTAAAAAAGAATCTTCTAAAGCACTGATATGAAAACACACTTTTGAAACCTTTATTTTTAAGAATGCATGATTCTTTTCTCCTCAGAACGACCTCCTTATTCTCACACGTGTCTCCTCTAGACTTTCTCAAGAAAGTCTTAAAACTGTGCTCAGACTTGCCAAGATGCTCCGGGAAAGACTATCCACCTTATTTTTTAATGTGCAAAGCTTCCAGTCTCATTTGCTTCCATTTCACCTGTAAAAAACAGTCTGTTATGCTGCTTGATATTGCAAACTGGTATTTGTAATCACATAATTGTCATTTATTATCATAATCATAAACACACTGGTTTGCAGAGCAAACAGTTTACTGTTTACTGCACTTTGTTATTCTTCCACTTTAATTACCTGTAGCAGCTAATGAATTGCAAGTCTCGCTCACACACACACACACACATAAAAAAAACCACTTGCATTGCAATGCATTGCAAAATCAGGCGAATAGTGCATTTTACACACAGTCTTTACTGCTAAATTACTGATTGCTGAATGCATGCTTAGCCAATAGCCACACACAGTCAATCTCATATTGACATGAAAAGTCCAGTCAAGAACTTGATACTAGGTTGGTAATATATAACACAAAGGGCCCTATCAAACACCCGGTGTGATACGACGCAAGTGTTTATTGCTAGTTTCAGCCCAACACAGTTATCGTTTTCACGTCCAGTGCCACAAATGCACTTGCGTCCATCTGTTCGTTCATCTGTGCCGTGCTGGTCTGAAAATGAGGTGTGTTCAGGCTCTTGATACGTTGCTATTTAGAGGCAACTGAAAATGACCAACTAAAAAGTCAAAGGCACATACTTTTTTATTTATTTGTTTAAAGGGCACGTTAGTAATATGTACCTATAAGCGGGTGCACAAAACACGTACGCTCTGCTTATTACATGGATGCGCAGCGGCACACAAACATGCCAAATATTAAAAATGAAAGGATTACAGTGTGAAAGATTATAATAGTGTACACAGAGAAGCGTTAAGTCTTTGCTCTTGCAAATTCCGCCATGTACACAGTGAATCTGCCATATGGTGCAAGTGCAACTGGCTTTTAAAGGGAATGGGAGATGAGACTCTGATTGGTTTATTGCACGTTATGGCCAAACCACACCCATGACTCAATAAGAGAATAGGTACAACCCCTTTTGGACCATGCGCCTGGCACACAGACCGCTTTTTCGGTTGTCAAACTAGCAAAAGTGGAGTCGGACATGCCCTAAGTGCAATACTGGAGCCTTTTTGTAAACAGGTTGTGTGCAGTGTTTGTCCAATCAATTAACACAGCAAATGAGGTGAATACTAGTCAGTTTATGAATGCTAGAAAAATGGTTCTAAGCAATACCAGGTTCAGCTTGTAACAATTGCAGAACCCTTCTTGGTGCTAAAAAAAACTCGGTTTAAAAGATTCCATAAAGAACAATTATCTTTTTTGAAAATGCTGTATGGTTCGCCCAAAAAGTGAAAATTATGTCATCATTT
This sequence comes from Labeo calbasu, assembly GCA_019740295.1. Classification (NCBI taxonomy): domain Eukaryota; kingdom Metazoa; phylum Chordata; class Actinopteri; order Cypriniformes; family Cyprinidae; genus Labeo; species Labeo calbasu. The sequence continues at coordinate 6,944 of JAHKKF010512388.1, read as the reverse complement.
ACTCGCCCTTAAGTTGTTCTAAAACTGTATGCGTCTCTTTTTTCAGTTGAGCACACAAGAAGAGATTTTGAACAATGTTGGTAACCAAACCAAATGTTGGCTAGCCATTGACTTCCATATACCATACTACAGAAGTCAATGGCTACCATCAACTGTTTGGGTACCAACATTCTTCAAAATATCTTCTTTTGTGCTGAACAGTGAGTAAATGATGACACAATAATAGAATTTAAATTTGTTTTTAAATATTATTTGTCAATATTGTTTTTATTCTTCTATCTGCCTGGTTTTGTAATATCTTGTAGCTTCTTATTAGGGATTCAATTAGATACGTTTATTTTTTATTCACATTGGAAATTGTAGCAAAAATGACTCATATTTGCTGAATACAATAATACATGATAATATTGAACATGAATAAACACATAAATAAAACACAATACAGATGCTATGAAGACAATGTAATCAAATTCCAGTGAAATATCTTCACAATCCTCTATGATGCCTTTCATCATTATGTGTGTATTCTGAGTGCCATTTTCTCTCTGCAGATGATGAGGTTGTGGGCTGTGACTGCATCTGAAATACACAATTGAGTTTAGAGTTACAGGGTGTCTCTTCCAGTTACGTTTATGAAAGTCCAAAGTAGCATTATCCCTTCACAATATGAGCAATGGTAAAAAGCAATAAAAGGTAACCCAAATAATAATTGAATACAACATGGATAATAAATTCAATATCCCTGTTACTTTCACAGCAGAGAAGAGGAGAGAAGTGTCCTCAACTGAACAGAGCTGCTCACATATACAGTTGAAGCCAAAAGTCTACATACACCTTGCAGAATCTGCAAAATGCTAATTATTTTATCAAAATAAGAGAGATCATACAAAATGCATGTTATTTTTTATTTAGCACTGACCTGAATAAGACATTTCACATAAAGATGTTTACATATAGTTCACAAGAGAAAATAATAGTTGAATTTATAAATACAACCCCCTTCAAACGTTTACATATTAATTCTGAATACTGTGTTGTTACCTGAATGATCCACAGCTGTGGGTTTTTGTTTAGTGATAGTTTTTCATGAGTCTTTTGTTTGTCCTGAACAGTTAAACTGCCTGCTGTTCTTCAGGAAAATCCTTCAGGTCCCACAAATCCTGTGATTTTTCAGCATTTTTGTGTGTTCAGAATTTTTATGATTTTGACATCCATCTTTTCACACCGAGGACAACTGAGAAACTCATATGCAACTATTACAGAAGGTTCAAACGCTCAATGAAGCCTCGGAAGGAAACAATGTGTTAAGAGGAAGGGGGGGACTGAAAACTTTTGAACAGAATGAAGATGTGTACATTTTTCTTATTTTGCCTAAATATCATATTTTTTTATTTAGTACTGCCCTTCAGAAGCTACAGTGAATACTTGCATGTTGCCCAGAAGACAAAATAAGTAAAATTTACCCTAATCTTTAAATTCAAAAAAAGTTTTAATCCCCAGCTCTTAATGCATCGTGTTTCCTTCTGAAGCATCAGTGAGCGTTTGAACCTTCTGTAATAGTTGCATATGTGTCCCTCAGTGTGAAAGGATGGATCTCAAAATCATACAGTCATCGATGGAAAGGGTTCAAATACACAAAAATGCTGAAAATCCACAGAATTTGTGTGGGACCTAAAGGATTATTCTGAAAAACAGCAGGCAGTTTAACTGTTCAGGACAAACAAGTTAACAACATTAACAACTACCACTAAAAAATAAAAACATTCAGGCAACAACACAGTATGTAAACTTTTGAACGGGGTCATTTTTATAAATTCAACTATTATTTTCTCTTGTGGACTATATGTAAACATCTTTTGTATGAAATATCTTATTTAGATCAGTACTAAATAAAACATAACATGCATTTTGTATGATCTCTCCTACTTTGGTAAAATAATTTACATTTTGCAGATTCTGCAAGGTGTATGTAAACTTTTGACTTCAACTGTACATGCTGTTTAACAAAAAACATAGAGAAAAAAAGACTGAGCAGAACTTACAATTTGAAAGTTAAAATGTACAGACATCTAATAATAAAACTATTTACCTGTTGAGAGTGTGTTGACAGTCTGTGTATTTAGATGGTTGAGCTCCAGAAAATCAATAGTGAGGTGCTTTGACTGTTACAGATTTGAAAAACAAAAAGGCGGGAATAAAGACCCCTAAAATGTAACAAAACAGCCATTTCAGAATTTAAATGATTATTCATGATAGATTCCAAAAATGTTTCTTTACTGACATTGTTGGTTCCATGAAGAGCCTTTAACATTCATGGAATCTTTCTATTCTACAAGAGGTTCGTCATACTGGGAAAAAAAGGATCTTTTAATTAGATAATGTTCTTTACACTTAATAAAAATGGTTCTTTTAAGTTTCTTTTAATGGTTCTACTATGGCACAGAGTGTATGTGTAATGAACCTTTAAAGAACCACCTTTTTTAGAGTGCAGGATTATTTGGAAACCCCATGTAAAATAGAACAGTGTGAAACGTGAAGCAAGATAACTCAGGATTCTGTTTACCGAGGTTTAGAATAACCCAGAGTTAACTATTTTAAGTGTGAAAAGCCCTTCGCCTTAGCCGGATGGATGAAGAAAAGGCAGCATTTAAAAGTCAC
>JAHKKF010512385.1:37679-73707 GCA_019740295.1 Labeo calbasu | reverse complement strand
TTGAGAATTTTTAACCAAAGTATATTATAGACTTTTCATTAAGACCCTAAAGAATCATATCAACTTGTGGAAAACGGGCATCCGATGACCCCTTTAAGACACTTTTACTGTCCTTAGTGATCAGACTTAAAGTTTTCACTTTGTAATTGATAAATTAACTATTTAGTTCATTGGAAAGCAACCAGCTCACCTAGAACACATTAGCAATGACTTAGCAAACACTCTACACTCTTAAAACTAGAGCTTCCAAAAGCGTGTTTTTGTAGTGATGCAACAGAAGAAAAACTTTTTAACAATCTAAAACAAACATTTTCCACTATCGCAAACTAAATGTTTGGAGAAGTCCACACCAGAGAAAAGTCTGTCAACTCACCTGAAGATTGAGCTATGACATTTTGATTAAAATTACAAGGTCTTAAAAATGCTTGGATTATTTGTTCACTATCAATAACATGCCTTTAGAAACTAGATTTTCATTCCAACTTTACAACCCCTCAGTCCGCTTTAGCAGACAAGCACTGCTCTCATTTTCTTAAGAAAATGTAAAAATGCAGTTTCCCTTATTTTTCACATGGGAATCTCTTTGTCCTGCAGTGTAATGCAGAGTAGTTGTGTTTTTTCAGGTACAGTAATGTTTGAGTGCTCTGTTGTTGAGGTGAAATTGTGTTCTGCTCTAAGAGTTCAGCACTGCAGGACAGGAGACTGCTGTGTTCAGCACTCACACACACACATACACACACAGTCACACATGCAGATGAAAGTGTAGGGTAAGCCAGCTAAGGCGAACAGACTGCTTGGTGCAAGAAGAGCTGCTTGGCTAATGCTTTTAGAGCGTTATATTTCACTGGGAGAGAGGCGAGTGGACAGAGAGATATAAACACAGTGATGCTTGATGGAGGATGTCTGCGAGCATGAAGCGCAGGCTGCCCGTGAAAAATAAGTACTTTATCATACTTTTACAAAGAGTACTTAATATAGAAATGATATGCTTTAAAAGAATATACAAAGCAAACAGAATGAAAAATGTTTTCTGACATCTATTTGCATGTTAACTGCAATTAAATGGAAATGTATTAGTTTAAGTGTATATTAAATGCAATTAGATGAACTTTAGAGTGCGTTTTCACCCACTTAAGTAGGACTTAAGTACAGCTTTATATGTAATAAGAGGATTTGTGCAGGACAACAGAACCACACAGAACCTGTGGCTGGTTTACGATGGTCTTGCTGGTTTCGCAGCTTGGCCAAGCTGACAAGTGCCAGACCAGTCTGGAAGACCAGCTAACCAAGGTAGCAGAGTGAGCATGTTTTAATGTGAAGCACTGTGGCTTCAATGTGTTGAGTTTGCATGTTTGTCTAAATGTGTTTCTAGGGTCATGGCTCTCTTTATGATTGGCCAGTGGAGTGACAACTCAGCTGAAGGCGATAAACAATGACCTTAGCAGTGTGCGAGCATGTATGTGGACGTGGACAACTATTTCTTGGCACTCTTCAGCAGCACACTGAATCTATAAACAGCCTGTGTTTATAGATTCCCAGAAAGCAGATAAACCATGCTGTCAGGAGTGAGTTTTTTAAATTTCCGACAATTATGGTGTTTGTAGTTTACAAAACTTTATTTCCATGACTCCGGTATTATATTCTCAGCGATGTAACCTGTGAAGTGCATTCAAACCCAGTCCAGACATTCAGTGTGGTTTAAAGAATCTCATGAACATCATGAGACTGAAATGCTGTCAATGTAACAGTAAAGGTCCTTGCACATTGATTTCATGTGTTTTTTTTTTGTATTCGTTATCCTAAAGTCTGATGCATATTAATTCATTGCGAAACAATTCGGATGGATTCTTCAAGCAGTGAGAATCATTTTTTTGTCCTCTCTTCATAAAAAAAGAATAAGAAAGGGGAAATATTGAGTCCAATCCTGATATTGCTTAGAGAGGAAGGAGAGTTCCACCTCATTATCAAAGAGCTGTGGAATTATCCAGAGCGATTCAAAGTTTACTTCAGGATGTCAGTGGCTCAGTTTGATGCTTTGCTAGCGATAATGCAGCCACATACTAGAAAGGCAGCCACCGATTACCGTGAAGCAACTGATTCTACACTTTGTTTGTCATACAGTGCGTTGTGCTGCGAGACAAAGTGGATCAACTTGTCAGATGCCATTCTTGATTTTGGTGTTCGCTTGTATAGTGTCTCTTAATTGTCAAAACACCTCTCCTTCCTACAGATGCAAAAAAGGCAGAAAACTAAACCAGATCCAATTTTTTTATGATGGACAAAAGTTTCAGAGGCAGTGTGTAAACACAACGTGAGGTTATATTTATTTTTTAACGTGAAAATTTCAGACAAGAATTTCTTACTCTATGTGCAAGGGCTTTAAAGGTCCCATATTGTCAAAACTGAAATTTCCTGGCTTTTTTCATGATAACTGAGGTGTAGGGGCTATGTAACTACCATGTAAGTTTCAAAACAGTCAGTCCACAGTAAAATGCACACAGCCTGCATAGTAGCTGTGACTTTTCACAAGCCATTGTGACTTTCGTAAAAATGTGACGTCCAAACTACTTCAGTCACCACCCCAAGCACTGTACACCGTCCCACTCTCCTTTTGCCAAACCCCCAGACAACATCCTGTACATGCCATTGCTGAGCAACAACAACACAGAAACATGTCGAGAAAACACTGTTCATTCTATGGATGTCAGGAATCTACATCATTGCACAGGCTTTGAAACAACATTAATATAAGAGACAAGTCGCCACCTTAGAATTACAAGGTTCTATCTGACATTTTTGTCAAAATTTAGTTATTCACATATTCTTATTTGGTGACAACTTATTTACATTATGTAATGTTTCTTTTGTGTGCTGTGTACATTTTGGGCCTTCTTTTCAGAAAACAAAAATGATTCTATCTACAGAAGTCTATGGAACCCAAAATTTTGAAGCTCAATATCTCAAAAGTGCTCAGAATGCAAACAGAACCTTATAATGTTCAATTATTCAGAAATATCACAACAATTTAGTTCGACCTTAACCGTCTTGTAGCACGTCAATTTATTGTATCAATAAGAAAGCAGTAGTTACGTAGCTTACTGCATTCGGTGTTTGAAGAAAAAAAAAAAAAACATAAATTACCATTCTGAAACATCCCATTGTAAACGAGTTTGAGAAGGTGGTTGGTTGTCACCGGTCATCGCCAATATGGGGTCTGAGTTCGGCTCAAATATGCAAGGCCGAACAACATTTCCCTCAGCAGTGACCATCATTACCGGTGTTTCTATTGACCTTACTTGTGAGTATCACAGCAGGCTACAGCATACATGACCCTACTTACCTGTGGTTGGCCTGGCCGTGCATCACTCAGAAAGCAACAGGCCAATCAGAAGAGAGGCTCATGAATAATAATTAGAAAGGTCAAAATCGACCTGTTCTTAGCAGAGCTTCTGAGAGAGGAGCTGTACAGTAAACATATATTGAAATGGTTTTGGGTACTTAAACCGCAAGTCTATATTTTTAAGGAAATCAAAACCTAAAATAAACTCCAGAAATTCCAGAAAGGTGTAAAATATGTGACCTTTAACCTGGGATTTTATGTATTTATTTATTTATATTTATAGAGAGGGGTTGTAATATATTTTCACACTGCGATAACACTGACCAACCAACTGGCCAGAGCCACTGCTGTTACATGAAACTACACCTTTGTGTCTCTCATGTCTCTGCTCTCTTGTATTTGATGTTATTTGATAAACACCAAAGTGAATACAAAAATTGGAACTTGTACATACTGTTTGACCAGTATCATAAATGGAAAGTTACGTAGCTCTTCGCAACAAATCTAATGCAAAAATCTGAATGAACATTTGTACTGGTATGAACCAACATAATCTCATGGCAGTTCATAGCTACATTACATTTTGGTTAACTGGTGGCTAATTGTATTCGCACATTTGTACATTTTTGTTTGATCTGCTTCTGCCCCGGTGACAGCCATGTTTAGGGGTGAGATTATGGTGGACCTTCATTCTCACTTTTTTCCAAAAAATCATTTGGCACCTCGTAACATAATAAAGCTTCCCATGTGATCAGGATGGTGTAAACTACGTATGATTCATGGAACGTTTGATGTGTATTGTACACAAAAAAGGCAAGAGTTTCTTTTTTTAAATCAACTCTAAACTGATTGGTTGGCAGCTATGGAACATCTAGTTTTTATTGGTCTCATTGGAAACTGAATTATATTTACAAGTTTCAAGACTGCCATAATGAACACTTTTGAGGAAAAAGTCGTCATTGGATTTGACAATTTGTTTGGTTTAACATTTCTGAGGGGTGTACAGAATTATGTCATCATTATTTTAATGAGCTACCACTTTGTTGCAGATTGACACTGATATTATGTTTTTGATCGAAAGATTCACTCTTACATGTTGGTTAGATGTGTAAGTGGGCAGTTCTTGTGTCAAAATAAGATTCCTACTCACAGTTAAAATGTTTCCCAGTGCTTCCAAAGCACGGGAGTCAATCAACAAATCGTGCAGGTATTGTTATGTATTAGATCTAAATGAGACATGAAGCCTCTTAGCAGGTGGACTGATGTGTAGAGCGGGTTGTAAATCTCTGCTTCTTCTCTCAGGGTGTTATAAAGCACTGAGATGTGTTTGAGATGGTTTGTAATGATATCACCCTCCTCATGTCTGGCTAGAGACAGAAATGGGCTCCCCATTGACAAACTCTGCCAAAACCCTCATATATTTCTGCTTTCTGGGAACATCTGGAAAAACTATCCATTCTAAGAGAGAGAGAAAGACCCTCTTGTTGAATCCTGAGGGGAAAATGTCTTACAGATAAGTAACATGCGGCTGGTTTCCTACCAAAAACAAGTGTGTGTTTGTGGAACATGGGCTGCTGGAGAAGACTGGTGCGATACGGTGTTTCACTCCTGCTTCACTCTTTCTCATACAAGCAAAGAAAATGACAAGCACTCTGGGTGGAAAATGCTCTCGTTCAACTAAAAGCACTTTGGCTGTCACTGGTGTAATCATCGATGGGCTGAGTTTGGATTGAGCCACTGGCATGGACCAGCCAGCCTTTACTTCATACTCAGATGTGTGAATAGTGTGTGTATTTTTGGGATTGTGCTGGTGTGGAACACAGCTGGTGTATTAATGAACGCACCGGGAGCTTTGGCACAGTAAACCCTACGGCTGACTGCCAGTAAGAACTAACTGTAGCTTTTAAGAATGGGGAGAAAGACAAAGAAGCTGTCAGAGCCAGCTTCATACAACTTGATCCATGTCACTTTAAATGTAGTTTAGTACTGATTCTGTACTGACAAAAGTTTACCACTGTTACTATTAGTTACCATGTTTAGTATGGTTTAGATATACTATCTGCCAAAATGTTGTCATTAGTGATGTTTGCTGAGGCAGCAGTTCACAATGTTGCCCATACTCAGGGTTAGGGTTTGATCTGACATTTTTTTCAGTTAAACATGCCAGTGCTTTTAATCTAACAAATTTTGAATGCATGTTTTGTCTAAAGGCATCGCAAGCCATATTTAGAGACCAAGGGCATGTTTCTTGTAAAACGATGTAACTCACTGCTTAACCACCATAGTACAATACATTGTAGAAACTAAATAGCTAAATATATAGATTGAAATGGATATTTTTAAATGGCATGGAAGATATAAATATTGTAAATAAATTTATTTAAGTCCTTTGCCTGACTAAAAAGAAACTATGCTTGTAATTACAGGTCAAGAGCTGTAGCCCCAACACTGTAAGTTTGCAATGCTGTTTGCGAATGTTTATTTGAACTATGTTTTCAGGAAACACAGAATCATTAAACTATGTTGGTAACAACAGAAACTGTGACCACCAGTGTTGGGGATAACACTTTACAAGTAATGTGAGTTACGTAATAATATAATATAATATAATAATATAATATTGATGAACCAATTCAACCATACTAATAAGCAAAAATTACTTTAGATAAACATTTGTGCTACTTTTTTTAATTGCTGAAATTTCTTCTTCTGCGTTCTACTGTACAGACGTTAATTTACTTTTCCTTCAGCCTGAGGCTTATTCATTTCACTTTTGGTGTGAAAAGGGTTTTACATTTGCCAAAATATAACTTTTTTATATTAAAAGCAAACAAGCAAGCCCTGCCAATATTTAAAAAGTAATGCAAAAGTAGCTTAGCGCATTACTTTCCATAAAAAGTAATTACAGTAAGTAACATTATTAGTTACTTTTTAGGGAGTGACGCAATATTGTAATGCATTACTTTTAAAATGTACTTTCTCCAACACTGATGACCATAGTTAGCTAACAATGCTTTTGGGAAATGTACCCTAGCTTATCAAGGGCTCTTTTGATTCGGAGAAGTAAGTCACCACCTAGCAACTAACCCTAACACTTTAGTATTGCCCTGGCAACCACCCTATATTGTGGCATGTTTTTTACTGGTAAGCATCATTTACATTTTCTTCTGAAAATGTAAAAATATAGTCTTAACTTAAGGCTGTTTACCAGATTTTTATGATAGTAACAATAACTGTAGCTATGGTATTTTGGAGAATACAGTGGTTACCTTGAATCGTAAGTGTGTGTGTGTGAGAGAGAGAGAGAGAAGGAGTGTCATTGGATGAAGGCAGTTAGTGAACAGAGAGCAGACGGTTCTTAGAAACCACAAGAAATGGCAGACTTTGGAATCTGGTGTTTGATCGCATTCACATTGCACTTGGAAAACTATTAATATGACGCATTTGAGCTTCTTAACATGATACATGTGCAGTGCCTTGAGCAAGGGATAAAAATCAATAAAACTAATAAATTGCATCTCACAAACCGATAGTAACATGAACAGGGGTTCAATTAAGAACATATGATGATGCTTGGAAAGTGATTCGGCATATGCCGAAATGCATATGCACACATACAAACATTCAGACTGGCTTCTCTGATGCATTTAACTATCTCCAGTGTCTGACATGTTGGAATTTGCATCCTAAAAGGATGTGGCGAGGTAAATGAGAGCTTTGGATAAAGCAGCACTCCAGGACATATCAGCACTGATTTCATATTAGACAGACGGCACACACACATTCCTATCCCATCTTAAAGGATCTGTTCACTGAACAACTGTCATTATTTCCCCATGATTTTCTAATCCCATTTGCTGTTTTTCTGTGGAACTCGAAAGGAGAAATTCTGAAGGATTTCCATGCAGGTCTGTTCCATACAAGGGCAATTCATTGTGGCTACAACTGCCATACACTGCAAAAACACCTCATTTTTAGGGAGAATATTTTCCATGAAAAATGTCCTAAATTTGTCCTAAATAGTGTTCCACACAAAACTATTGCATGGCTTCAGAAGAAAGAATGACAAAAAGGAGTAAACAGTGCCAGAATTTTCATTTTTTAGGTACGGTATTTCTTTAAGGAAATAATGCTGAGGTTTGGGGTATGCTGGTTGTTTCATACTGCGGTTGGGATGGCAGACATGCATGTGTGTGTCTGTCCCAGTTTGAAAAAAGTTTGGACATTTGGCATTCAACTAGGATCTAAAAGACCTGAAATGCTGACTTGTATTAAGATGACATGGACAAAAAAATCTACTTTTGACAACAAATCAAGTCTAGTCATGTCTTATTGCGGTGGTCTGTGGCATTTGACTGTTTCTGCCCTACATTGTGTTGGCAAGCGCTTGGCCAATTGAAATTTTCCTCTTTCTTAACTAAAGGGAAATGATGGATTTCTCAACTCCTTTTTGTTTTAACAAGCAGCCCAGCGCCCTTTAGTGTTTGAGCGTTTTTAGCATGCATGAAATATATGTCTGGATTCTAAAAGTGTATTTAAAAACAGATGTCACCAGCAATTAAAGCTCATTTTCTCATATGTGGCTGTCTCCAGGGCAACCAGACCGCATGCTCATTGTGGATCTGAGTGCATGGAATGAGAAAGACCATTGAACCACAATTGACTAAACAGATTGTGCACTCAGTACCACTGTATATTTTATTAGCAGAAAAAAGCAGAAGTTGGCTAATTGATTTTAAAGGTGCACTTGGTACTTTTATGTTCTGCACGTACTTCTTCGTCGAGGTCTTGGACTTTGTACTGACACCTATTGGTGTGGATGCATGTGGTTACTGACAGTTTGTTTACCTTTTGTTACGGTTCCTCTTTGATTTCATACAACACACATCCATGGAATATATCCACCCGTCTGGGGACGCACAATGGCACTTTTGAATGAAGAAATACGTTCTTTTTAGCCCGATGGTGTTGCATCTACTAGCATTACTAACCTTGACCCTGCTGAGAGAAACAGACAAACTTTGACCATATAAGGAATCTGGATTGGACACGTTTGCTAATTAGTCACGTAGCTTGTTGCTTTCATGTAAAGCAAACTCTGAGGTAACCAGAGGTCAATTTTCTTGCTCAAGATTACAACGGTGTTCTTGAATTAGCCCTTGAGAGTTTTGAACCTGCAACCTCTTGGCTACAAGCCCAGATCTTCAGCCTCTCTTTGCACCACCATTATTGATTGTATGGATGTTGTTTAGAAAGGTTCACAGCGTATATATAATGTGTGTAAATGATATGATGATGAACTCCTCATGCTAATACTATATTGACAATGTGAGTGTTGTGTGATTTTAGCTTTGATTAGATTTGATGCCATGAACAGGATACACCAAGAATCGACTTAGCTGTGTCAATAAAAATTATTGACAGAATAACTCAGTAACACTCATTTTAGGTGATACAGTACTGGTCAGGAAGTATTGACATTTGATGTGTGGTAAAAATATAATTTCATAACTCTTACACTAGATACATGCAGGGTGGGATACTTTAGTTGTTGTGGCGGTCTAAATAACACAGCTCATCTACAGTTTGCATGGTGCATTCACAGTACAGTAAAGGTTATTAGATTTATTTTGTCAGGGGAATAAGAGAATGTGTTTCTAGACTTTTGCTCACATAGGTTTTTTCAACAGACCATAGTGCATTGTTATCTCAGTAAAACTTCTACAACCTAGCTGAGTTTAATGGTTTTCCCTCCAGCACTAAAACTCTTGTGGAATGATTACTTTCTCTGCTGGATGCTGAAAACGTATTACCGAAAGAAAACAAACTAACACTATTTTGAGAAGACAGGCCCAACATAGACAGCTGTTCATAGAACATAGAAATGTTTTGAGACATCTAGACAAACTGTTACAGTATATTGCAACATTATTTAATCACTGCATTATTTAAAAGTACTTATTGTGTGTGGTTAAGATTTGCAAATCTCTCATTCGTGAGGTTTGCTAAAACAAGTATTGTTTTATGGTGATCTACATTTTTATGTAGCTATATTTTAAAAAATTCTGATGACTAACTTGTAAGACTAGTCCAAGTATTTTATGCAACTGGCCACAGGTCCAAATGCTCAGTCAGTTCCCAAATGCAAGGATCAAACAGCTACTGAAAATACATGATTGTAACCTTTATCTTCATACCAAAATCTTGCCAGACAGTAATTCATCTTTTCTGACTATCCGTGAGTTTTTAAAAGCTTAGCCTGAAGTTGTGCTATAATAAATGGGTAGAATACAATGAATAAATTAATAAATTAATATAAATTAATAGTTCTCATAAACAGCTGCTGAGTTAGTTTTCACATTTGAAATGGAGCAGAGACGTGAACTTGGAAACAGTATTTAATACTTAACGTTATACCAAGTGCATATAGTAGAAGAACACTGCTGAATAAAACCGCTAAAACCAGCCTAAGCTGGTTGGCTGGTTTTAGCTGGTCATCCAGCCTGGTCTTAGCTGGTCATAGCTGGTTTTAGAAGGGTTTTGGCCACTTCCTTAGCTGGTCAGGCTGGGAGACCAACAGGAAAAAACAGCTAAAACCAGCCTGACCAGCCTAGCCAGGCTGGGAGACCAGCTAAAACCAGCTAAGACCAGCTAAGACCAATCCTTTTTTTTTTTCAGCAGGGAACTGTCACTAATGCAATCTTCACATGTAGATTTGCATTAAAATCTTTTTTTTTTTAAATGGTCGTCTATAAGGATTAACAGAAGAGTATTTTCCAACCATTGTCTAAGCATGACTCATGACATTTAGTGTGATAAATTGATTGTCATCTATTAAAGAAAAGCAGCAATCAGAAGCCTTTTTTCATTAATCATGTCTGTGAAAGCCATTCTCTCTAAAGAGCCACCTTCACTTCCTGATTATATTACCATTGGAGCCCTAAACTTTCTCTTGCACTCAGCAATACTCTTGAGATGCTATTAATAACATAGTTTAGGTCTTCCTGTTTCAGTCGTTGTCTTTAGCCTAGTGTGCTTTAAGTGGTCTGGGTGCGTTTTTGTTGGCTCTTTGTGTTCTAGAAATCTAGAACCACGGTGAGGGAACGGCCGCTGACTCAGGCTGTTCTCTGTGACATCATCGGCAGCAGGCAATGAGGTCATCACTCCAGCCGCAGCATTAGCTGAGTGAGTGGGGGTGGAACAGGATAATGGAATTATATCCCCACCACAGAAAGGAGCTAGATATTGATGGCCTGCCTTTACTTACGACACATACTTACCAATGAGATTTGATGTCCTCTGGGACTGAAGAGACAAAAAGACCTGTTTGTTTTGTATCGGTTGTGCTTGTGCAAGACCATTTCTTTGTGTCTGTTGAAAAACCTACATATGGGGCACAGCGTGGAGTGAAACGCATGTTCGTCATCCGGTGGTAATGGAGGAGGGTTGGTCATTGGAAATAGCTATGATTTCTTTGATTTATTTTCCTCAGCTGTGTATCATTTAGTGTAATGGCAGGAAAGAGAGCTCTGTTAATGCCATGGAAACAATGGATTAGGTCTCTCACTTTAAAGCAATTACCCAAAAATGTACGCTATGCGAAGCCTGGGTGTATGCTACCAAAAATAGCTCCTGCTCCAGCTCATGGAGGTAAAACAATCACTCACTCTCTTACCACAGGAACCTACAGCCAACTGCTGGTGTTGCGTTCTGTTCCAAAAACTATTGAGCTGCCTACCAAGACAGAATTTTGAGGTATTATAGTCCTCCTAACAAAAAGATTGTTCCAAAAAGTTGGCAGTATAATTATTCTGCCTTTTAAGACACTCTCTTTTGGTCAAATTTGGTGTAAGGTAGCAATTCAACTACATTAACTACTTCACTGTATTTTTAGTGAAAGTAATTCAGCTGTTTTTATAGTAGTCGCTTTTCCAGTAATGAGCTACTTTGTAAGTCAGCATGAAATCAAAACCAGCAATTCTTATATTTTTTTAATGAAATGTTGCATTGTTTATTGATTTATCATTAGAATATTTCCAACCATACACTGTAAAAAAAAAAAAATAATTACGGTAAAAAAACGGCAGCTGTGGTTACCGGAATTTTACCGTAAAAACCATTTTAAAAAAAAATACGGTAGCAATGTTTTTGGTTTTACGGTTTTAATTTAGATTTTACATTTAAATACCGTAATTTCATTAACTGATATAATGTTAATAACTAAGAAAAACATAGTTATTTCAACAAAAACACATCAAATTTGAAATGTAATACAGGGAATTCTGGAAATGTCACTTTTCGGTTATTCACCCTAAATGATATGTTCTTTTTCACTTTCAAAAACGGCAGACTACCGTAAAATTACATGCAATGCCCAATACGGTTTTTCAGCGTATTTAGTAGGGGAACTTACCGTTAACCATTTAACAGTTTTTTTATTTTAGCATTTTTACAGTCTTTTACCATTAAATTCACGTTCATTTTTACAGTGCAGAAGATGCAAAAGAAGGCAGAGCCCCAGAGCCACACCCACTTATGGCAGGTTGAAGGTGCCATAAGCGGTGAAACATTTCTGGAAAGTTGCTTTGGCAAGCTGTTTCAAACTCTGGTAACACTTAAGTTTAGAGACCAGTTCTCACTAAGGCTGCAACGATTTCTTGATTTTATTTGAGTATTTTATTTTTAAAAATCCTCGACAAACGCTGCTACACAAACTGCTATCATTTACTTGTGTGGAGTGTCTCAGTCTCCATCTCTGCATGTTGTTGTGAGTTTGGGTTTACCATAACGTAAGACAAACACAGGAGAATACATCAATATCCTTCTCAATATGCTAACTGTTCATCGCGATTTTAAAATTAAAGCTCAAAGCTTCGCTCTAAGTTTACACATTTTGATGTCCACATATTTAAGAAATTAAAGTGGCGGTAGCATTTCTATCATAGAGAAATGGCCAAATATTAAAGATTAAGTGGACATTTGACTTTAATGTTGTTTAGTCAATATTAAACAAGGATTAGATTGCGCAGTAAAGTGTAAAAACAATCATCAGGCCATTGGTGCCCTCTGCAGTCATTTGTTATAATGCCTGATGTGCGTTAGTGCTTTCGTTTATAATACATTATGTATTTTAACAGTTTAGTTCAGTAAAACCATATGATTACTTGCTTTTGATACTTTATTTTGACTAATTATTAATGCCTCACTGCTATTATATATGTATTTAAGTAATTTTAAAGGCTATTGTTCACTAAGGTCTATTTTTATTACTCCACAAAAAAAGAGAGATCTGATTATTCGATTAATCGTCAGAATAATCGTCAGATTACTCGATTACCAAAATATTAGTTAGTGACCGCCCTAGTTCTCACTATTAAATAGCTGTTAGTAGCATGAATATGACTAGCATATTGGTTGTTTATTAGTACTTATGAAGTACACATTAATGCCTTATTCTGCATGAGCATATTTTTAGATCCCTTAATCCTACCCCATACCAAAATTTAACAACTACCTTACTAACTAAGCAGCATTTGAGAGTATATTGAGGGAAAAGTTGTAGTTAATAGTTATAGTAAGAATTGATGCCTAAGCCAAAGTGTGACCCAAACTCCTGAAGAAAACTTAATTTTGTCTGGATTTTATTCAAGCTGACGTAACTAGTTCTTTCTTCGATTTCGCTTGAAGTATTTCGGGGCTGTTAGAAGGCAACTGCCTATGCAGGCAGTAGGCAACAACACAGCTCATCAAGAGTTTGGAAAAAAAATCATGAAAACAATCCTGGAGGCTTTTCCTCAGGACTGGGTATTAGAAAGGCAAATTCTGCAAAGAGTTCGGAGTTTCAGAGAGACAAAACTGATGTGATGTGACTATAGAAAGAATGTGGACGGGTTGTATTTTGTATTGCGGAGAGTCTATCTCCGATTACCTGCATTATTCATGAGCCCCCTGATGTGCCTGTGCAGTTGATATTCTTGGGTGTTTTGTATGTGTGTGTGTGTGACTTTGCTCTGGATGGGCTTCAGTGAGCGTGTTCTCATTTACGCTTCGGCCCCAAGCACTACTAATGCCATTAATCCTTTTCAAGTGGCTCTGATGATGAAATTAGCCTATTTGGCACGTTTTAGACCTGGCCTGCTCTCAAGCCTTGAACATGGGAGACAGAAAGAGAGCGGGGCTGGATAAGAGATGTAAAAGTAATAATGAAGCTGTGTTTCCGAATTAGCTGCTGGTGAAAAGATGGAATTCTCATTTGGAGCTCCAGAGAGTCTGAGGACCTCAGGCGGAGTGAAATGCCATCACCTGCCTGGCAGACATTTGCATTAGATCGCTTTCCTCATTTACAGAAAATTTCGCTTTAGTTGCAGCCATCAGGACATCTGGAAATGGAGGAATCTTACATAGAGAAAAATAATGAAGACTGATGTGAATGAGCACTGAACACTTGGGTGACATTACTGAAGCTCTCTCGTTTAACACTACCCTATTTTGTCTGCCATAAAGTCTTTCACAAGCAGATGGTTTGGTAAAAGCATTAAAATCTAATTAGCAAAAGTAATATGGAATTCATTTAGACAGTTTTTTCTCTGTGCTGCAATAACTATAAAATTTGATTTCAAGACCGCTGGGAGCTGTCAACCCTGTGTGATGTTAAAATCAGTGTTTAGTCCTGATGTTTTAATACCAGATGATTTCCTGAACAAAAACCTGGCGCTGACCAGACAAAACAGATTCCACTTTAAACTTAAATTATTTTTTATTATTGGTTGTGCCAATGTTAGCACATCGAGCTGTGGTGATCTTCCTGTAACTTGCTGCTCAATTGCTATAGTCTGATTCATAGTTGGATAAAATATCAAGCTCTGAACTTAAATGTTAAATGCGAGCATGACCTTCGCACATCATGCTAACAAGAAAATATGCTTGTAACCACAGGTCAGGGGCTGTAGTTACAACCACACAACTTTGCAATGTTTGCAAATGGTCTTTGGAACAATGGACCTATTATTAGGATGCCCAGACATTAAAAATGCCCTAGAGTCACACTCTCTAGAAAATTAAACTTTAAATGTACTATGAGTATCTGTGAGCTATCATTTCATGTTAAGCTGCAAGTTAATATTAAAAAAGTATTGTAAAGTAACATTCAACACCTTTAAATTATATCTTTAAATCAACATCTGCAATAAATATTACATCTCATAAATTTGTACACTGATGTTCAGACGTTCTCAACACTTAAAAAAAACCTGAAGCTTAACAAGGACGACAAGGGAGATTTCACTCAGACTTCTAATAGCTTGCTTGTAAACTTGTTTAATTGTTAATAAGACATAGGTTGAATCCAAGTAAAAGTGTATACTTCAGTGGTGACACAGTACACAGTAACTATTGCATCTTGATACCGCAGACACTTTTGTCACAAACTGTTTGTGCTTGTAAAAAAGGCTTAGCGTTTAGCATATAGCATTACCATTTATTGCACTAAAATGTATTATTATGTAACTGTTAGGATGATAAATTTGAAAACTGCTGTGGCAGCTTTGGCATCCTCACCACTTTTCAACAACCAAAAAAGTTGTTTCCCATCACAAATTACTTTTCCAAGATGTTGTGGGAATTATTAGTCCAAAAATCATGCACGGATGCCAACATCCAAAATCCACTGGAAACATTATACCATTCAAGAACTTTAATGTACTGTTTCCAACACACTATGGTTTGGGACTCACTAATTCTAATTAATGTACTCACGTACTAAGCAAGACAGACGTGAATTGGGATTTAGCCACAGGCTAAATGCTGGATCCAGACTCCCTTTAAAATGAAGACAGAATCAGTACCTCAGTTCATTAATCATCCAGATTTGAGCTCCTGCTAAGGGGTTGTCAGTAAAATGATCTCAGATCAGGTCCAACTCTTCTCCTCTGTAGGTTCACGAGTTTGTTTCCAATATAATCTGTAGGCTATTGAAGTTATTTGGGTTGCTGTCTGCAGTGGACAGGCTCAAGGTTGTGGCTTCTCAAACTTCTAGTGCTTGGAAGAGTGGCAAGGTGCTTGGAAGATAAGTACTTTATATGTGGCAAGATACCTAAATTATGTTGGTGCAAATCCTGCTCCTGGAAAGCTACCATCCTGCAGAGTTCAGCTCCAATCCAAATCCAAAATACTTAAACCAAGTAATCAAGTTCAGGGTTACTTGAAATTACTGGGTTACTGGCAGTTGTGTTGGAGCAGGGTTGGAACTGAAGTCTGCAGGACGGTAGCTCTCCAGACCTCCAGACCAGATTGGAGACCTCTGCCTTAAAGGGATAACTTTGTACCTTATCATCCACTAAAAGGTTTATAGTGGTACCTTAAAGGTATATATTACTACTTTGTGGTACTAATTTGCACCTTCTTGGGGTAGTTAAGGTACAAAGTTGTCCCAAGGGGCAGGGGTGTTCCTGGATGGCCACTGTCCTGCAGAGTTTAGCTGCAACCGGCTCCAACGTTCTGATCCAACTCTGATCAAACACACCTGAACAAGCTAATCAAGGTGTTCAGGATTACTAGAAGGCTACGGACAGGTGAGTTTTATCAGGGTTGAAGCTAAACTCTGCAGGGACACCGGCCCTCCAGGACCGAGTTTGCCCATGCCTGATCTAGTGAGTCTAAAAGCATTCAATAGTCAGTTCAGGTGTGTTTAATAAGGGTTGGAGCTAAGCTGTGCAGGACAGTGGCTCTCCAGGAACAGGTTTGGACACCCCTGCTATAAAGGTACTGCCCCAGTACAATTTACACTTTTTTTTTCAGACAGTGTGGAGTTGGGGGATATTGTGGGATGTGGAAAAAGCTGATGCCAAAGCGAGGTGTACGCTGATTATATGCTCCGGCTTTTCTACCGACATAACATTTAAAAATGTAATTTAGGCCACAGAAAACTCGCTCTTGATCATATATTAGAAACCTTGGTCTACTACTCTTTTAGGCTGTCTCTTTTATTTAGTAAAAAAAGGAGGCATCTGAACATATTCGTGTTTTTTTTCTCTGGAACTGATCTTGTGTGGTTTTTATTTTGGTGGTGAAGAGGAGAGATGTTTTTATTCCTTTTGAACTGAGGGTTGATATATGTGGGATGTCTCACTGGTGAACTTGAGAAAATATCTTTAAGAACTCTAGAGGTGTAAATGTAGATTCTGCATTATTTCAAAATATCCACTGTTAGTGTTTATAACTAACGGAGGATGTTTGAAGATGAAGTTGTCCTACAGCTGTGGATGTCTGTCTTGAAGTCTCTGAATTATTCTTCCTAGCTGATGCTGGGGGTGTCTCTGATACCCATCAGCCAGCTAAAGCACTGTGGTACAAGTGTCTCTGTCTGGGTGTCTCGGTGGCAGCTGAGAGGCTGTTATGTGAGTGTGTTTTCTGTCTGCTGTTCTCAGCAGCTGATACCCGGCACACAGAGGAAGTCTCTTAACGTGTGTCTCTGTCTCGCTGCTGGACGCCAGACCCTTTTTAAGAGTCCACGTCTGACACAGGACCATTCACACGTGCCACTGTCAAGTTCAAGCGTGGGAGGAAATTAACAGCTGAAACGGTTACACTTTTTATCTTTTCCGGAAGGGATTGACTAAATTCAGTTATCAGCTGCTCGGGGTTTTACAGTTTTGCATGTTTATATCAGCAGTGAGCGAGTGCACCAACTGCAATTAAAAAGAGGATTACTTTTTGAATATGATTTTTTTTTTTTTTTTTTTACATTTCAAAACCATGGGAATTGATGGGAAGTTTGTTCTCCCTAACAGCTTTCACTCCTTCTGAATTACTTTCAACTAGATGTTGGAATATAGCTGCTGGGATTTGCTCCCATTCAAGAGCATTTGTGAGGTCAGGCAGGGATGTTGGGTGATGGGGTCTGGCTTACAGTTTCATTGCATCCCAAATGTGTTTAGTGGGGTTTATGCAGGTCAATCATGTTTTCCATGCCAGATTCAGTAAATCATTTCTAAATGGACCTTACTTTTTGCACAGGGGTATTGTCAAGCTAAAAGGTTGCAACAAAGTCAGAAGTGTTCTCTAGAATATCTTTGTACGTCATTGTACAGGAATAATCAAACCTGCTAATTAGGTAATAAAGTGATGGCATAAATGTATTTACACATAAAAGGTAAATAAAGAACTGCTTTTCAAGACATTCAGTGTTTTCTGATTTAAGTAAGTCCCAAAGACATGTCTAAGCAACTCCGTCCCTAAAATATCACTTGGTTAGAAACACACGCGAGCCAGCTAGCCTTGTGTCAAAATGCACTCTAAACTTTGATTAAAATTGCTTCCTTAATCCAGAGCTCGGTGAAGTGAATGTGTGTGTTGTGACAGGCAGGCCGAAATAGCAACTACAGCTGAATAAGCATGCAACACACGCCGCACATGGTTTTGGTTTGCTTCATATTGTGCTGTACCTTTTGAAATGTTTTGAGGTTAATGTCTCGGTCGAACAGGAGAGATTACATTTTAAATAAACAGATCAGTAACTCTAACAGCTTTAAATGTCTGCCTTGGGGAGATATGTAAAATGTTTATTTTTCATTTTCTTGTCGAGAAATGTTAAAAATTGGCTTTGCTCAGGGCCATTCCTCTAATGGCAGGCACAAATACACACTTCTCAAAGTTTAATGGTCTGAGGGTGTTTTGAATTTGAGGTATTTTTTGCGGTACCTGTTAAAGCATTTTGTGTTTTTGTTGCCCATTCATTCTGAGGCTGTTAGCATAGTTGAGCTCAGTCTGAGACTCTGGTGTAAAATAGTTATACTGGTAAATTTAAAAGGACAAAAAGAAAAGTTAGACCCTGCAAGGTATTCAGAGTAACTCAATATATGGGAAAAATATGCTATTTTATAATGAGCTTGCAAACTCTGTATGCCGCAGGCCACGGTTGTCTTACAAAGATATTACTTTTAAAAGCCTATAAACTCTTTAGAAAACATTTTAAACTCTGAAATACTTTTATTACGCTCCATCTTTACCCTGTAAAGGAACAACAATTGTTAACTTGAAAAGTTGGCTGATAAACATGCCTGCTTGGCCGATTAGGAAGTGTTACTTTTCCTTTTTTTAAATAAATGGAACATCCTTGTCAATGAATAAAAATAATTTTCTAGTTGAATTGTTTTAGTGAATTTTGAATAGATATTATGTACAAATCAATGCTCATTTCCTTTTCTGTCATTATTCTGCTGCACATGGTTATTGGCCATGCTGCTCTCTAGAAAACTGCATTAGCTACTAAAAAAATTGTTTTGTTCTGAACAAAACCAATTAATTTGTGTTGCCACATGGAGCACATTTTATACATTATCGGACAGAATTGCTTTGGAGTGTAGGGGTGTTTTTGAAACCCTACAACTACATAAAATGAAAATCAGACCAAAAAATAAAGTGACCTTTCATTAATCATAGTGAGGCATGTGCACGTGTGGGGGCCTCTGTTCATCTAACAGAAACTAGACCCTTGTGGATATAAGGAGGGTCAAAGGTTGCCTGTAGCAGCTGTCACTGAGACGCAACTCCTGAACCACAACTCCCACCTGCCTGTCCCTCTGTCATTAATAAAGCCAAATGTGACAACTGAGAATTATACAGCAATTGGTGTATGATATCTGTCAGAGACCAGGGGATGGAAATAACCACCTTCATGACACCAAGAGACAATGTAATAAAGACAAGGATGTTGCATATAATCATATCCATATATTTTATTTCAGAGTCAGTAATGTCAATATTGTATTACATTTACCCAGAGTAAATTTATATTGCTCAGCGGTTGCTCTTTCACATGTCAGGAGAGTTAATGAAGGTTTTAGATATGTTTCGTGAAGGAATCAGCTGTGTCTCTGTGTTTTACCTAAAATTCTTCAGTAAGAAACTCGATGAAAGAGTTTGAAGGAACCTGATGAGAGGTGAGTTTTTATTGGCCCTGTTTACACCTGGTATTAAGGTGACGGAACAAGATCACAGTTCTGAACGCAGTTTGAGACATTGTTGAGATCATTTCTGAAGTTCTTGAGGAGACTGGGCTTTTTTTGAGGAAAACAATTCTGAGGTCTCCAAACAACCTTGAAGATCTTTATTTATTTGAGCATTTTGTGGTATTTACCAAGTCTAGATTTGTATTTGACATCATGGTCAAATACAAACTCTTATTAGACTATTTGACTTCAGTGTAAGTGTTTGCCAAACTATCTTGATTCAGAGGATTTAATCTTCAAGACTTATAAAACACTCATTTTCTACTCCCTCAGTACTGACAGAGATGTTAGCATTGAGACATTTTTGGTTCTAATGGGATCTTGCACGAAACAAAGTATTAACATTAGCAATGAGGGTGTAGAGCAGTGTCAGAAAGACAGTTGTAGTTTTAATGAGATGGGGATGAACTTTTAATGACTGCAGGACTTGAAAGTGCAGACTTAATGTTTTATTCCACTATGTTACTGTCATAAATCAGTTGTCTGCAACACCCACTGGCTCTTGTTTGTTTCTGTGATCAGCAATTAATGGAGTTCTCATCAAATAACATCAAGCAGCAAAAGTCTTTTGTTTTTCTGTCGTCTGTCACAGTAGCAGTGATCTTCTCTAGTGTCTCTAGTGTGATCTTGTGTTTTCTGCATTCTGGTTGGGCGTCTGATCAGTCAGAGTGATATCTTTGTGTTGTGTTTTCTCATGGATTTTTATTTGGAGTTGTATCATCTGTCAGAGCTCTTTGAGCTACTCTGTCTAGCTGATCTCATTTTCTTGAATATGCTATTACAGAGGTCATATGATGTTGCTGAAAAGAACATTTTTTATGTATTTGGTGTAATGCAATGTTTTTATGCAGTTTGAGGTTCGAAAAACATTATTTTCCACATACTGTACATTATTCTTGCTCCTCTCTATCCCGCCTTTTCGAAACGCGTAGATTTTTACAAAGCTCATCGTTCTAAAAAATTTGTGCTTTGATTAGCCAGCTAACCAGTGTGTTGTGATTGGCCGAATACCTCAAGGGTGTGACGGAAATGTTACGCCCCTGACCATGTTGTGATGCCGTGTCCCGGCGCAACGAGACAAAAACAATAAAACTTATAATAAATGATTTTCTGAATCCAGTGAGGACATAATTGCTGATTATAATGACTCATATTGTCTTTTTAGGTGCACCGCGCGTTAAACATAACACCATGTCTGCATTTGTGATTGTTGAAACAAGAACTACTCTACACTGCTCAAAACTCGCGTTTGAATAGCCAGTAGCAAATTCTTTAAATATGAAAACGTATTTACAGGCTGTGAGTCAGAAGCGCCAGACTGTGCTTTCTAAAATTTGGAATTGTCCCACTTTATAGTGTGCACAGCCAGCATTGTTGACTACTCTCCCAGGTTCAGGAAACAGTCCTTCATAAAATGCCGTTTTAGGAAGGTGTAGCTGAGTCTTAACTTTTATAAAGAATATCTCTTTGGTTTTGAAACTTTAATCTTTGCAACTTTACAAATCTTAGATATGCACGAACAGCTTGTAACACTCCAAAGACAAAATAAAACATAAAATCGTATCATATGAACTCTTTAAATTGAATCAGTTTGTTTGTGAATTCACTCATCCTCACACTCAGATGTATATGACTTTCTCTTCTTGGATAAGACTTAATTTCACTTCATTTAAGAAATGGGTATCAAATGGGGCACATGATCTACTAACCCAGGCTCATTGTAAACTACACCTCTACCTGCATTTTTGTAAACTAAAGCTTCCAACTGAAATGAACACTAGTAGCAGTAAAACACCAAAAACTATTCATGTTCACTCAAATGATTATTATAGGGTGAATAATCAATAATTCAAAAACAATAAGGAATTATTTTAACATTATTTTAACTTGCATCACATAACCAGTTCCATATGTATGGCTTTTCTGACACAGCAAACTTGCTCAGTAGCTCACCTGGTACAGCACTGCAATGTGAAACGCTTGGGTATGAGTCTAGTGAAACATGAGTCATAAAAGAGCACAATGACTTGTAGAAACCAGCTAAAATTATATGGTTGCTTCAGCAAATGTGTTTTTATCTCATGTTTGCTTTTGTTAACAGGGGGTTTAGGGTTTAGGCCAGGGTTTATCAAAGGTGGTATGCTTTTTTCAACATTTGCTCATATATGTTCCTCTATATAAATTTCTGCAAAACTGAAAAAAAAAATGTACCTATGTGTATGAATCACTGCAGTTTCCAGTTGAAATGAACACTAGAGGCAGTAAAACACTGAGTTTTGATTAATAAAGCCCAATTTTCACACAGTTGCTTGCATATATTATATTATGGCTTCAAAACTATTTTAACATCCTGAGCGATTTGAAAACTGATACTTCTGAACATTGTTGTCACATTCTGCTTCGGTCACACTTTATTTTAAGGTCCAGTTCTCACTATTAACAAACTATTAATTATGGCTATTCCCTCAATAAACTGCTAATTTACTGCTTGTTAGTAGTTAGTAAGGTAGTTGTTAAGTTTAGGTATTGAGTAGGATTAGGGATGTAGAATATGGTCATGCAGAATATGTGCTTTATACATGCTAATAAACAGGCAATATGCTAGTAATATGCATGCTAATAAGTAGCTAGTTAACAGTTTGAAATGGTCCCTATACTAAAGTGTTACCACAGCTTCATATGCATGAGTTTTCTATTTCAGTAGGTTTGCTTGGTAGCTACGGCGTTGCACTTGAGTGGTAAAGAGCTCTGGTACGAACCACTTGGAACTACAGTTCGACAAAGCAGCTCAAATCAGCATAAGGAAGATAAAATGGCATGGCTGCCTCAACAAATAAGTTTTTATATGACTTTTGCATTTGTTAACACTATCACTTAGGTTTAGGGTTGGGTTTGGTGTAGGGCAGTGGTTTTCAAACCGGTCCTGGAAGCACCCCTGCCCTGCACATTTTGTATGTCTCCCTTATGAGACACACTCAATTCATGTTGTGCAGTTTCTACTAACGAGCTGATGAGTTGAATCACGTGTATTAGATGAGGGAGACATACAAAATGTGCAGGGCAGGGGTGCTTCCAGGACTGGCTTGAAAACCACTGGTGTAGGGGATATTTCCAACACGATAGAGCATTAACCTTTAGCGACACTACCTGGACATTTGAATTCTGAACAGCTGCAATACGTACCTCAAGCAGCGAAATGAAAACACAGCAGTATGTGTTTGTACCAGAGTGCCACGGTCACGTATTAAACAAGTGTTTTATTGTCACTCTCTTTCACTTTGAAGCTGCTGCGAAATGTGCAGTACGGTACGTAATTACGGTGTTACAGAAATGTATTTAGAGGCACATATTTCCAGTGAGCCTGGCTTGGCTTGGCATTAAACTTTTAGCACCACTAACCAGACATTTTATTTCCAAACTGCTGTGATACAGCCAACAGTGTAACATTTTTTTCCACTGAGCCTAAATTGAGATATATAGTAATTTATTTATCAGGCCCCGTATTGTATTCAGTGTCACTGTGAAGTTTGGTAAAGTGATGTTCAAAGTTTAATACTGCTATTCCAGTGCACTGATTGACTGGTGAGTTGGTGGTCCAGAATGCATCAGTACAGATTAGTATTCACCTGTCTGTCTACAGCAGAGCTCTCTACTAAATATGGCATCCAAGAGTGAGAAGGCTGATCTACAATTTATTACTTCATTCTTCTGAAATGGAAAGAACAGTACACATGATTCATGATCACACCTTTATCTAAAAATGTAGAATGCACATAGCCTATAAGCACTTTAAGATGAGCTGCATCTGGGCTGAGAAGGATATGTGTTGTCTTGAAGAACCAGAAACCTCCTCTGAGTCTGAGCTGCTCATATTTCTCCAAACTGCCAAACTGACATTTTAAGGAAAATTTTCACGCTAAGTGTGACATATCTACATTCTTTATGACTGTGATTATATGGTTGGGCAGTTGAGGTATTTATGAGATTGGCCATGTACAAACTGGATAAGAGTTTAACCGCACTCTCCGCAATAGACTGTCCAGACAGAGGCTACATTCACACAGCAGGAGAAAGCGCTTGTCAGACTTGTTATAGAGTGCTAAATTTGGTTACATTCACACACGCCACTTGACAATTGTGTGGCTTGCTTTTTTTTTTTTTTTTACTTCATATGGGGTTCCGGTAACTCTCAGAGATGGGGACTTGAGCCATCTGAAGGTTTCAAATCCAGACGCTGTTGTCTACCCGAGCTGCTCCCATTATTTTTGTTTCCTGGCTATGACACAACAGGCTGCACGCTACATTCATTTTTTAAAAACCACTATCTAGTAATTAAGATTTGACAAATACACTTGTGCCCAGTAAGAGACAAACTGGTTAGAGCTTTTCTCAGTAGGGGGTTTTAAAGAGACGCTAGTATTATACCTCTAATAACTGTAATTAGACCACATGTCATATCAATGAGCATTCTCTCATATATAATACTGTGTTGCAATGACACATAATTCCAGTCTAAGGATGTGCTGGACACATTATATGTGATTCATTAAAGAGAAAGATGTGAATTTAGCCATCTATTTAATTATATGTCTTCTATTTGTATCTGTACTATTCAGAGTGATTCACATATGAATGAATCTAACATGGTTGTGAATGTGCATTGAGGGAATGGTGGGAAAATCTTATTTTTCATGTACAATACTGCTCCAAAGGTTGGAAATAAGTAAGTTTCTTGTTTTTAATGTGCTCAATATAAGTATCTTATGTTTACCAAAGCTGCATTTATTTGATCAAATACAGTAAAAATGTAAACTTTATTTAAAAATCATTCTAATATGCTGATTTGGTGCTTAATTATTGAATAAAATCAGGGGCCGGACATATACTTAGATGATATTTAGATTACTGATGAAATATAAGTATATTAGTAACTTCACAATTCATTAAACCACATTTATCAAAATAACAAGGTTTTAATTTTAATTTTAAGTTGTAACGCATTTGTAACACATTTGTATCACAGCAAGCTTTTTTCTCTTTATCAAAAAATAAGGTGACTAGCTTAACTGCATAGAAACAGTACTTCAAAACAGTAGCATAAAGTAGGCCTACTTTAAAAACAAAAAATCATGATATAGAGACAACAAATGGTATTTGATATTGTATTATTTGTCTTACTTTGGTAGCTCTTAGTTTGAAACAACAACTTTAACTTGAAAGAACACATGCACCGTGATATGCCAAACCTAAGCAAATATAGCATATTTTAAAACTTTTATCAGACACTCTGCATCTCTTCTTAAGGCCTGTTTAGACCTGGTCACTTTATGCGTTTTCGCAGATCGGATATCTGATTTGTTACAACCTTTCTATTCACACATATGTCACGCTAATTTTAAATTTAACGGAGTTCACGTCAATGAAAGCAACAGATAAGGTCTGCATTTTATTCATCATCAGCTAAATTCAAGATCAAAGACCATAACAGGAGAAAGCGCAGCAACAGCACTGGAAAGATACATTAGTCTTACTACTTTTAATTAAGATGATTGTGTGTTGAGCGTATGCGTCTTACTGTCAGTTTCATTTGCAGGAATTTGTGCGTCGGCTTGCAGAACAGATACTCATCTGTAGCGTGTTGCATTAGCGCGGTCATATCTGACTATAACATATTATATAGCCTATAACGCTCTCACATATTTATTATTTTAACATTTTGGGAGAAGTAAAATTTACATATGTGGTTTCAACAACAGATGCATTTACACTTGTCCAGTTTTGTCGGGAATGCTGCAGAGACCACCTCCTGAAGTGGTTTGAGCGATCAAATAAGCTTTTTGGAGGGCATTTACACCTGGACTTTCACGATCGGATAGCTATCCAGTCAGAGAAAACACATGAAGTGAGGTGTAAACAGGCTATTCTGTTTTGCTGTAGCTTAGTAAAAGTATAAAAACAAATATGATTACGAATAGAATGCATTTCTTTTCAAAAAATTGCGTCGGGTCCCGCTGGTCTCGTGGTAGTCCCCCAGGAGTGCAGGTATTTACTTTGAAGATACTCTTTGTACCGTGAGCGACAAGCCGCCTGCCTCACAATGTTACTGTCACAGACAAATATTTAAACACGCACGGCCACATTAAAGTGATTCCCAGAATTTGTTGGGGGGCCTGATTAAAAGCTGTTTGTAATTGAAACGTGTTCTATAGTTTTATTCTATTAATTTGAGAAGTATTATAATATAATTATCATAATATTACCATATTATTAACTTTCCTAAATATTTATTGTATTTTATGGCAGCTTCACTGACTAAAATGGAAGCTTTTGCCGTGTCACTTTCAGTATACATGAACGTAGCTATTCCCAAGATGGATAGTTAAAAAAGAAGTCTACTTCCAGAACAACAATTTACAAATAATTTACTCACCCCATTGTCATCCAAGATGTTCATGTCTTTCTGTCTTTAGTCATAAAGAAATTATGGTTTTTGAGGAAAACATTTCAGGATGTTTTCCATATAATGGGCTTCATTGGTGCCCTGATTTTGAACTTCCAAAATGTAGTTTAAATGCAGCTTCAAAGGATCCCAGCCAAGGCAGAAGAAGGGTGTTATCTAGCGAAACAATCTGTCATTTTTTCAGAAAATAAAAATTTGTATACTTTTTAAGCACAAAAGCTTGTGTAGCACTGACTCTGGGATGCACGTCCATGACGCTACGTACTATTGAATCATGTCGAAAGGTCACTCGGAACGTAGGCGGAACTACAGACCCAGTGTTTACAAAGCAAACACGCAAAGACTAAGGAAATGCAAGTAAGTCAAACGCTGTTTACAAACAAAAAGGTACAACGATGTCAGACGATTCTGAAGTTGTAGGAGAAAATGAAATGGAGTTTTTCGCCATACTCTACACTTTTGAGCCAGAGTACACAGGCGCGCCACAACAGCTAAAGTCGTCTACGCTGGACATGACAAAGCGACCATTGCAAATCATTTGAACTTTGTGTGAGCACTTCATAAATAGAATGCGGTAGCAGTTTACTGTTAGGGATTTGCTGTGTCGTGCCGTGGCGCAGTGGCGTTCGCGTCCGGTGTAGACACGGTGTTAGACGTGATTCATAGGGTCGTGAACACGCATCCCAGAGCTGGTGCTGCATGAGGTTTTGTGCTTAAAAAGTATACAAATTTATAATTTTTTTTAAAAAAATGACTGAACGTTTCACTAGATAAGACTCTTCTTCCTCGGCTGGGATCGTTTAGAGCCCTTTGAAGCTGCATTTAAACTACATTTTGGAAGTTCAAATTTGGGGCAGCAGTGAAGTCCATTATATGGAGAAAAATCTTGAAATGCTTTGCATAAAAAACATAATTTCAAGGTGACAAGGGGGTAAGTAAATTACTTGTAAATTGTTGTTCTGGAAGTGGACTTCTCCTTTAATGCTCAAAGTGTGTGCATCTTTAAGACAACAGTTGTACAATGATTTATACACATACACATGGCTGTTGGGCAGACAGTGCTGAAAGCTCCAGGTCTCTGATAGGGAATTTGACTGCATTCATTTGCACTGAGGCCTCTGAGTTCCTCCCAGCGGGACTGGCACACACAGACACACACACACACACACACACACTCTCTCTCTTAGGCAGCAGGGTGTTGAGTGAACACATCTTATCAGTTACTTCCTGCTCTCCTTCTAGAATCAAAGTTCCTCTACAGTGGTTTCATAACTGTATTTTCCCAGCCATACTGTGTGGTCAGGACCTGCTGTGTGTGTATGCGGTTGTCCTGAATTGCTATCATTCTCTTGTCCTGTTGTGGCATGCATGTGTGTTTATGTGAATGTGTGGACATTTGTTTATTCTTGTTCTAATTATGAAAGTAAAATATAGCTTTTGAGCCAGAGTACAATTGTAGTGTACAACATTGGTAATACCATAGGATTATAATATGTGTCATGATTTTAAATGATTACTAAACCCATGAATTCTTTTCTTGGTACTCTTCAAAAGAATGCAAAAAAATAAATGAATAAAGACATTTTAAATTTTTTTTATATGTAATATCAAATAGCACCGTACACTTAAAATTATAGTAAAGTGCTTTACATGTCCTTTAGCAAGTCAACACATCAGAATAAGTATATGACAATAAAGTCACGGAAACATGACAGACATGTACTTATACTTTGAATGAAAACTTTTAATTTCAACATAATTTATATAATTTGACATTTATTACAAAGTACACTTTTTAAAAGTGTAATTAAGTTTGTTAAAGTGCTTCTATTATGTCATTTTAAAGGTTGCTAATATTGTTTTATGAGTCTCCTAACACAGGTTTACATGTATGCAAGGTCAAAAAACAGTTTTCTCCAAAAATAGATTTAATTTTACCTCATTTCTAAATGATTCCTAAATGACTCATGTGAAGCAGTTCGAAGAATCAGTCTCTCTAAACCCCTCCTTTCTGTGAGCCCTCACTGCTGTGATTGGTCAGATGGCGCAGTCCTTTATGATTGGTTTACCGCGTACAGCGCGTGTCGGAAAACGAAACGCCCATTGTCATGACTGAATGACAGCCCTGGATACTTGTCAATACATAGAAAAGATGGCATCGATTTTACCTTACCAATTTGAGGCGGAGTCTGGCGGTGAAACGGTTGAAGTGGCTGATCGACAAGTTAGCACGGACTACCGTGGAAAATGCTCGCAATTTGCTTATGCAAGCGAACCGGGCACACCTCTGCGTTGTAAACTTCAACATTGTATAATGAATTAATAAGCAAGCGGCTTTTACACCTAACGCGGAAAGCACTGCGCTGGCCGCTGGGTTCAGTGCAGCCCTTCAGAGCACAGCAGCAAAAGTTCAACTCATTTGAACTCATTTGGTGTGAATGCCGCTTCTTGCGCCATCCTTTATCATTACTCCAACTAATGAGACAGACAGACAGTCAAGCTGCATCAACACAAATTTTTAGACTACAGTGGGCTCACAGCACAACAGAATTACAGAAGCGTGAGTTAGCAAGACGTACAGGGTGGAATGATCGCTAGAAAATACAATCTTTGTAGATTAATCTTTTGGAAGTGAATGTAAAACAAATTTACTCTCACAGCGTAGGATACAGCGTCTAATCGACATGGAAATTTTACTGTGTTTATGGGCGGGCAAGTTGTTTGCGACGTAGAACGTGGGCGGACATTATGCAAATGTGTTACTTCATGACATATGGTAGTAACAGAATAAGATTCGAATTCCTGACGACTTGTTCAGGCGATTGTGAGCCGACTCTTTTTTTCGATAGACAATAACGTTATTTATTGTGCACTGTCAGCGTCACAACTTTGCAGATAGTTTATGTTCACATACAGCTACATGACACACAGTGTGAAAGGTCATATTTAAGGCATAATAGGAGCACTTTAAAGGGGTCATCGGATGCCCATTTTCTACAAGGTGATATGATTTGTTAAGATTTAAATGAGAAGTCTATAACATACTTTGGTTAAAATTTCTCAGTGGTAGTCTAAAAAAAAACCTATTTTCCTTGTCAAGAACAGCCTTTTTCAGAGCAAGCCATTTTGTTGCATTTGCCTTTAAATGCTAATGAGCTCTGCTCACCCCGCCCCTCTCTTTTGAGGGCTGACGAGCCGTTCTGTTTACTTTAGCCACATTTAGCATTATTAAGAAAGGTGATTTGCAAAGATGCATAAAAAACCCTTATTATTACTTTTGCTGTGGGTGAAGCTGCATGACGAATGATTTGAGTGAAAAAAGATGTTTTTAGGCAGATCGGGGATGGGCACATTTCCTTCAAAAACGAACTTAACCTTAATCTTCTGCATCTTCAGCGGCTCAAATGTCAGGAGTAAATGATGTTCATTATTACATCCAACAACAAAACACCTCAGTTACTCAATCGGAGACATTCTTGTCTTCCTCTGCACCGAAGTCAAAACAATGGCAGTTGGAGTGTTTACAGCTCACTCAGGGCAGGTCTATGGTAAGACGGTCATGTCAATCAACTATTGTGGGAATGGCCTTGGTCTGGTCCTTGACGTCACATAGACAAGATGCTGCGAATGGCCTTATTTGAAAATGGGGATATTACTTATGAGGATTAAAAAATACCATTGGGTGGATTTTTATCATTATAGGGTGGTTGTGTACACACACTGCCAACAAACAGTTACGTTCATACAACATATAAAAGTGAGTTTTTGCATCTGATGACCCCTTTAATAAGCAGTCGCGAAAAGTGTACTCTCTTTTTATTTCTGGCATTTTATGTTATAAACAAGTACATATTTATATATAATTTGTGACCCATGCTGGCAAAATGAGTCGGAATGCACACAGGCTAATTTTGAGCAATACAGACAAAAAAAAAGTGAAAAATGTCAATTTTGGTCGAATTTCACAAAAATGAGTTTATTAAGTCCTCGTCTAGCAATCCCAATGGTCCAAATAGTAATTAAACATCTAAAATTATGTTTATTTGTACATTTTCTGAGAGGAGTACCTTCTTTTCAGCTCGCTTCTAGCGCTGCTGCTGCCAAAAGGGCTGCTGTCCTGTAGAGTTGAGTTCCAACCCCCATTAGACACACATGAACCAGCTAATGAAGCTCATACTTGGCATACTAGAAACTTCCCGGCAGGTGTGTAGGCAAGTTGGAGCTAAACTTTGCAGGACTCTGTCCCTCCAGGACTGAGTTTGGGCACCCCTGCCAAAAGATCATCAATATTTGGGGTTGGGCTCATTTGGCTTGGGCCAATAAGCAATAAAACACCCTCGCAACCTATAACCCACTCAGAACACTTTAGCAACCTCATAACAACCGCCCACAACATCCTAGCATAGTGGTGAGTTTTACATAGTGGCAAACACCACTTCTTCAGAAAATGTGAAACTCTAGTTTAATCTGCATCTGCTTTTTTCTCCTCTCTCATTGTGTTAATGTGTTCTGGGCTTCTATTGGTCTGGGACACTCACAGATGCATTAGGCTAATTTAGCTGCCAGAACAGGAAATAATCCAATCTATCATAACAGGCACTGGCCGCTCAAACTGTCTGAGAGCCTTTTTGAGTCTGTGTGTGTGTGTGTCCTGAGGGATTGGAAGAGAGAAGACTCACGATCTGTCCATCCTTTTGTTTCCACATTGATCTTGTTCTTTGGTGAATGGCTATAGGCCCCTCCATCGCTGTTCTTTACCCAGCATTCATCACTGTCACGGGTCTCTGTGGTACACAAAGGCAAATGTGTACCTGCATGTATCCCAGCATGCTCTCCTTATCACAGCAGAGCTTGTAAACTATATACTTTACAATGTTCTGTCTGTTTATCTGCTTTGATTTGTCTGTACTTCTCTCTTTTCCTCTGTATTCTATCCATTTTGTGCTCTCTCTCTCGCTCCCTCTCTGTCTCTCTCTCTCTGTCTCTCTCTCTCTCTCTCTCTCTCTCTCTGTGTGTCTCTCCCCCTCTGCGCTTCAATAATGGAATAAATTGACCTATTTCGTCTTGATTATGTCTCTTAGCAACAGAGCTCCATCATTTATGTTTCAATCAGATGTAGAGAGAGAGCGAGCAGCACTTAAGCAGCACTCCTGAATCATGTTAAGGCTCATTTTCACCATGTATGTGTGTGTATTTGTGTGTGGTGGACTGCACTGGAGTGTGTGTGTGTGTGTGTGTGGATGAAAAGGTTTTGAATTTGGCTGGTGACACGCTAACTTTTTAAGCATTTCTATGAAATGTGTTTTGGAAATTAAAACAGCTCTATCAGATTGCTATTTCCTTACATAAATTAATAGTTGTAC
Organism: Labeo calbasu; assembly: GCA_019740295.1. Lineage (NCBI taxonomy): Eukaryota > Metazoa > Chordata > Actinopteri > Cypriniformes > Cyprinidae > Labeo > Labeo calbasu. The sequence goes on along the minus strand of JAHKKF010512385.1, from coordinate 42,537 downwards.
ATTGAAAATTCATAATGTCCATGCCTTCATGTTGTTATAAACAATATGTTCAGGTCATATTTCACCCTAAAATCCAAATGAATTATATATACAATCTTTTAAATAAACCTTAAAAGATAAAAGCTTATTTTTGGATTGAGAGTTTTTTCATTGCAATCTTATTAGTACTAAAATAACCAATTTTTTCTTACTATATCATTTAAACTGAAATAATAATAATAATAATAATAAAAAGAAAGTTAAAAGTTAAAAAGAATTATGCTAAGATTTTTATCTATTAACTTTATTTTATAATTAGAATGTTATAATGCACTGTTATTGTGTATCTCAGTAGTGATCCGTTTAATTTCTTAAAGGAGAAGTCCACTTCCAAAACAAAGATTCACATATAATGTACTCACCCCCTTGTCATCCAAGATGTTCATGTCTTTCTTCAGTCGTAAAGAAATTATGTTTTTTTAAGGAAAACATTTCTGCATTTTTCTCAATATAATGGACCGATATGGTGCCCCGATTTTGAATTTCCAAAATGCAGTTTAAATGCGGCTTCAAACCCAAATGCGGTTGTAAATGATCCCAGCCGAGGAAGAAGGGTCTTATCTATTGAAACAATCGGTTATTTTAATTAAAAAAATACAATTTAAATACTTTTTAATCTTAAATGCTCGTCTTGCAGTTAGGATATGTCGAAAAACTCCAATCGTATTTTCTCCCTCAACTTCACAAACAAAATCACCCTACATCGCTGCAGAAGTTCTGACCCAGTCTTTGCAAAGTGAACATGCAAAGAAGATCAAACAACCTTAACAAAAAAGGTAAAACAGCGATATAGGACGAAGTTGAGTGAGAACATGAGATTGGAGTTTTTCGACATACCCTGAACCGGAAAACAATAACAGTCCAAGCAGAGTAAGACAAGACGAGCGTTTGGCATTAAAAAGTATATAAATTGTATTATTTTTATTAAAATAGCCGATTGTTACGCTAGATAAGACCCTTCTTTCTCCGCTGGGATTGTTTACAACCGCATTTGGGATCGTTTGAAGCTGCATTTAAACTGCATTTTGGAAGTCCAAAATCGGGGCACCATATCAGTCCATTATATGGAGAAAACTGCTGAAATGTTTTCCTCAAAAAACATAATTTCTTTACGACTGGAGAAAGAAAGACATGAACATCTTGGATGACAATGGGGTGAGTACATTATATGTGAATCTTTGTTTTGAAAGTGGACTTCTCCTTTAACTTACAGAAATAATGTATTGTTGAGTCTGGCTCTCAGTAGAACTGCTGTGCAGTATGTGGATTTTATCCAGATATCTTCAGTCGGCTCTGGAGGTGAGACGGGTCAGTATGGATCTTCTAGCTGAGCTAACGCAAACATCTCTCCAGGGTTTCTCAGAGTCTGTCTTGACACACTGTGATGTGCTCTAAATGAAAGCAGCTCAACAGGGTTATGAAGGGTGGAATAATATTGTTGTAGCATATGCTGACACTCGTCTCTTTGCTTTATTTTGGCCAGAGTGCATTCTGGGATTAGTTTAGCTTCCTTTGATATATTGTGCAAATGGCGTGTTGTGATGGCTAAACTTATCAGCACAGTCATCTTTACCTGAACATGTTTAAATTTCATTCATCCTCTATAGAATTAAATTTCACATCTAGAATAAATCTCTGCATGTAGCATTATTATTATTGAACACAACACTGTTTAGAGTATAAATATAAGTATATGATGGCACAGTAACATTATATGTCTTTAGAGCAGTGTGTGTGTGTGTGTGTGTGTGTGTGTGTGTGTGTGGCCTCACCTGGTATAGTCTGGTTTTGTTTGGCTAATGTGGGGTCAAACTGTCCAGGAAACACTGGTCACAGCTGTGATCTCCACACACACACACACACATACACACAAGCGAGGCAGACTGAATCTTTCACGGCAATGCTACAAAGCACAATATAGAAATAATACACATCTGCAACCTACATGTGCTGACAATAGCACAAATATTATTCTTCCGTGTATTCAGACATATGAATTCAGTCTGTGCTATGAAGATTATATCAAACTCTTCATTTCCACATCTGAGATTAAAATTCCAAAACTCTCTTATGGGTTGACAATGGTGTTGTGTTGGGTATCGCTTTCTTGTGGTGCTTTAGTACTAGCATGCTGTTATGCAAATGAGCTGTTACCTTGGTAATGAGTGACAGCGAATGGCAAGGTTGCGGTCTGAATGTAAATGAGCAGAGTGGGTGGGGTTTGTTTACATGCAATGGCACTAGCTTGCACTCTTCACTGTTAAAATGGATTTAAAGGGGTCAAATTCAAATTCACTGGGCATTCAAAACAGAGTTTCTGGAAAACGGATCAAACTGCTAGGTCAGTGAACTACATGTAATTGTGTTGGTTTGTGCTAGTATTAGAAAAAGATACCTGTATTACACATGTCTGAAATATGACAAATATTTGTAAAAATCTAGGTTAAAACAACTTTTTAAACATGAAATACAGTATTTGTATTAATGTTGGTTTCAAACATTAAAAAAACAAGAAAGCAAACAAATATTAAAAAAAAACAAACAAAAACAAAACAGTGGCATTTTGTATAAAAATTATTTATAAATATATCAATTATAAATGTTTTTCTTGTACCCACAACTTGTAAATGAATGTTATGTATGAGATCAAAATACAAATGTCACAAATATAATGCATTTTTGAGGCAGGAATACCATGTTTTTCTTTGGGTTACTGCATTTGACCTGAATCAAACTGGCCTGACATTATGGCCAAGACAAAGCTATTTACTAGATTCTATTTACTATAGTCTTCAGACAGTTACATTGTTACTTTGTTACTTATAGAATATATCAAAATTGTGTCTGTCAAACAATAGCTGTGCTATAAGTCATTATATGGATAAATTGCCTTCCCATGGTGCTTTAGCAGAAATAAAGTATTGTTCTCAGTCATTTCACTTTTTTCTACTTGCATTGTTAAGCAGAGGCCATTGTTTCTGTCACTTTGGTGTTTAATACAGAGCTTAATCCAGTGTAAGAATCTTCTACGTTACTTCTTTTCTACTTGTGTTCATCAGGAGCACACTGTGGTGATGTATTCTGATATTTGTGGTGGGAAAAACCCAGAGACCTTGATTTAGATATTTCATGGTCACTGTATGCCATTTATCACCACATGTTTCCTGAAACTGATTTTAGGATGTGTCATGCATTTCCCTTTCTGCTATTATTCATGGGCCTAATTAGTGGAGGGCTCTTTTGTTCTTCTATGTGTTCATTGTGTTCAGCATGAGTGTAGAAACACAGATGCTGTGTGTTGAATGTGGGGCTGAGGATTGTGTGAAGTTATAATCTCTTCCATAGAGTGTTACTTGAATCCCAGTCTCAAAATACAGTGCTTCATAGCTTTATTTGAGAAATATCTGATCTGCCTTCTCTTGTGAAAAGATCATTATTTTAATAATAAGCTTATTTTGATCTATATTGTTCGTAGAATATATCAGTTCATCAGTTGGTCATGTTTTTTTGTTAAAGACAGTTTTGTTACTTTTCAACAGTTTTGTTACTAGGTGTAGCAAGTTCAGTTTCATTGAATACAAAAAAAGTATTAAAAGAAATCATTGTAACATTTTTCATTTTGTATGTGAGTTGTGTATGCACAAACCCATTTGTTCTGTTTGTGGAGTTGCTGTCTTTTCTGAGGTCGCATGATGGTTAGCATTCTGCCTTAGAGGGTAGCTGCCTGTGTAGTCAGCAGGCAGCTCACTAGTGTTTGGAACAGAGTCAACGTCCGTTAGCGTAAGTGTGAGGGTTAAATTAAACGTTTCCTGGATGACTGCTGCTCAGAGACGTCTTTATTTGTGTGTATATGTGAGTGACACTATATCCTTCTCTCTCTGCTCTCGCTGCTCTCTCGCTGATGGAGAGACGATGACAGATGAGGTATTGATTTCAGTGTCTGGAATGAAGATGCAGTAGCAAATATCTCTGCTTTCTCTGCAGCTTATTCTGAAGAAAAGCTCTACTGAAGTCGTTTATTCAGAGAAAATGAGCGACTATTAGAGAAATAAATGCACGATTGTTCAGTGTCTCGACACTCTCGACGAGCATTATCTGTGCTGAATGTAATGCGAGTTATAAAGTTTAACTTCGGGCTGATGCACTGTATATTCTGCCAGTGAATAAAACATGGGTATAAGGTTAAAACAATTTTTTTTATCTCACAGTTCAGATTTTATTTTTTTTTTCAGAATTGCATGATAGAAACTTACAATTGCAAGTTAAAATCAGAATTGCTTGATATAAACTTACAATTCTGAGAACTATTGTCAAAATTCTGAAAAATAAAGTCAGAATTTTGTGATATGAACTCGCAATTGTGAGAAAAAAGAAAACTAATTTGAAATTTAAGCCCGTAATTGTGACAAAAAAGTCGGAATTGCAAGTTACAGACATTTTTTTCCAGAACTGTGAGTTTATATCTCAAAATTTTTACTTTATAACAAGGAATTGCAGGTTATAAAGTCAGAATAGTGATATACACTGCCCTCCAAAAGTTTGGAAATGCCCTAGAAAAGTGGGGTTTTGGACAATATTGGCATGAATCCTTTTTAATTTGTGATAATTTTGCACTGATAAGGGACAACACAAACTACGAAAACATGAGCATATTACATAAACAATTTATACATAGAAAAAACTTAAATTTTCGATTCATCAAAATATCCACCATTAGCAGCTACAGCTCTGCATAATCTGGGCCTAAATTCATTGTATTCTAAACTTAATTGGCAATCAGTTGTTGAAGCTATTAAGGTGTGCTGACCCAAAAATCTTT
>JAHKKF010512385.1:7651-37629 GCA_019740295.1 Labeo calbasu | reverse complement strand
GACCCAAAAATCTTTTAAAAACCTGGGCCAAGTTTAAACCAGTAACCAGGCATCACAGCTGGCAAAGGGGCATGTCTGACTTTGACATGGATATATTGGCATTATTATGTAATCAAAATGAATGTGTATTTGCAAGGGTTTATGCTGATATCATCCAAAACCACACTTTGTTAGGGGTGTTTCCCTTTTGGAGGGCAGTGTATAAACTCACATTTGTAAGAAAATAGTCTTTTTTTCCTCAGAACTGGAGTTTTTTAAAAATTTTTAATTTTAAAAGATTAACTTGCAAGTGCGAGTAAAAAAACACCAGAATTGCAAGAAAAAGCCAGAATTGTGAGATATAAACTTACAATTGCAAAAAAAAAAAAAAATCTGTATCATATCTCTCAAGAAAGTCATACAGTATTGCTTAATTTTGACAACTTGCATTTGCAGATTTATATCCCCCAGTTCTGACTTTATAACTCACAATTGCGAGTTTAAATCACACAATTCTGAGAAAAAAGTGATACTTTTTATATTTCGCAATTCTGACTATATTTCTCAGAATTTGAAGTTTATATCTTACAATTCTGGCGCTATAACACGTAATTGCAACTATCCTGCAATTCTGATTTTAACAATTGTGAGTTTATATCTCACAATCAATTCTAGTGCTATAACACATAATTCTAACTATCCTGCAAGACTATAACTGCATCTGTAACTGCAAGATGTAAATTCGCAATTGCAAGAAAAAAAAATCAGAACTGTGAGATAAAAAGATGCAAAAATACATCTGACTTTGAAAAGAAACGTAATTAAATATTATGTATCTGCAGGAATTTCAGATTCATTTCGAATTTTAGTGTCATCGTTACTAACAGAATACAAATAATAAACATTTTTATAATTTGTGTGTTCAAAGTCATCAGTCCAGACGAATGTATAATACTCCTCCAGGATTTATAACTGGGATAAAAACACAAACAAAAGACTGAACTAAAATATTTTTTGTCTACCCCCAGACTCTTGGAGCACAGAGCAAAAGAAAACAAACGCTACCGCCCAGTGAGAGAGAGAGAGACAGACAGAGAGTGAGAAAGAGGAGGGAAATGTTAGGCCGATTTAATTAATTATCCATGATGCCTTCCCTGCTATGTGATGACAAGGCAATACACGTCCATAAGACATACACATTCAACACACTCAAATACACTGTTACATCTCTAATAGGCTGGCAGGCTCTTGGCAATGACAAGTGTGAAATTTGGTCTAGGAATAGTGTGAATTGGTTAATTAAGACCATTAAAACTAACAAGATTTGGACGAAAAGTGAGTTGCGCTGTAAAACTTACTTCCATGTTGCTAGTGATAAGTTTCCAGAGTTTTGCTGTATGGTTGTTTCTACACTCTAAAAAAATGCTGGGTTAAAAACAACCCATCTTGGGTTATTTGGCAACCCACCACTGGATAAATATTGGACAGAACACATGCTGGGTTATTTTGACCCAGCTGGTCGGGTTAAATGTTTTTACAAACAATGCTGGGTTATTTTATTTAAGTCAACTATTGTTTAAAAATTATTGTATTGCTGGCTTAAAATGGACTGGAACTTATAAAAAACACACAGAATTACTGGAGGCAATAGCAATAATCAAAAGATGAACATTTATTATTAAGCAAGAACACATGGACAAAATACAAGACAAATTGACAATTTTTTTGGGTGAATACAGCATGGTTTACAATATTACACACATTTAAACTCGTTTAACAATTATTTTAGACATAAAAAATGTAACATTTAAAAGTAGCATTTTAATTTTAGCGTATCCAACTGTTCTCTGTAATCGCTTTTTACCGAAGTAGTTAAATTCTCGTGCCGGTGTGTCGCCGAATTTTGAGCCGGTGAAGGGCCGCGGTTCTCCGGGGTTACTGCAAACTTTAGACCGCGGCCTTGTGTTTCACTCGTAGCTGAAAGATGCATGACTGACTCCTTAACCTGCCCATAAACAAACAGTACTGACATTAGACAACATATTTTAACATCAAATGAAATTCGACTCAGTGCTATCATGTATAAAATCCATTTATTTTATGCAAGGCATTTCCATCATGACTACTGTTGACACAGCTGACTGACATCTCATCCTTGTAAAATAATGTAATTTACAGCACAGTAAAGACGTTATAAATTAAATTAAACTGTATGCAAACCTTTATTTCGCTGAAGCGCAACAAATTGACGGCGCCGAGAACCGCTCTCTCCTGTAGAGGACTCAAAATGCCCGTGCTCTGACTGACTGTAACTCAGCAGCTCGGTTGTTTCGTCAGAGACAGGCTCAACTCAGCGGTTGGGTAGAAAAAAATAATCCAGCGTTAAAAATGACCCAGCAACTTAGTTACAGAAAAACTACCCAGCACCTGGGTAAGAAATATTAAAAATAACCCAATAAAATGACCCAACAAGGTAAACCCAGCATTTGGGTTAAAAAAATAACCCAACACCTGGGTAAAAATATTAAAAACAACCCAATAAAATTACCCAACAGGCTGAACCCAGCATTTCTCTATGATATATTAGTGTCTAGATTTGAAAACTGTTGTGTGTATAAGATGTGTTTATATGTTTTGGTTGATAAGTGAATGTGTTTTAGGCTGTATTTTGCACAGAAGTACACATTATGCAAGTAATATACTTAACTGCAGACTAAATGTAGTAAGGTAGATTTAAAATATCAGCTTTCAATACAATATTAAATAACATCACAGGTGAATATATAATTGACGACATCTGCTTTAGTATCTTAGTCAACACATCAAAATATTATTGTATTAAAATAAAGTGTATTTATTTAAAACGTGAAAAAATTATTAAGACATAATGATATAAATGCAAATATGATTTAAATGTGATTTAAAATTCTAACCCCCATTTTCACAAACAAGACTTAAGCCTAGTCTTAGAATACAATGCATGTCTGAGAAAGAAACTTACACCGACATATCTTAAAGTAGTCAGTGCCATTGTTTTGTCTCAAGATTCACATTTATAAAAAGATACTTGAATGTCCTAATTGAACTATGGCCTATTTAATTTAACATTATTACAAATTATTACAAAATGCTCATATATATCACAATCATGAAAGTGTACTCTCTTGAGTTCACTTAAGTGGCCTTTTATTTTTATTTCATTAATATTATATTATCTTAAACTAGAGCATTTTTTTTTAAAGATTTGAAGTACCATTTCTTTACAGTTAGGCAGTCTTTTCACAAGGGAGAGGATGTGCTGTTTTGTGTTTACATTACTTTTAGAAGCAACTTTATGGGAAACCAATACCACAATGATAGACTGCTGTTAAAATAAAACTCTTGATATTTTTGTGTGCAAATTGCATCAGATAGTTAGTGAATGTACCTTGTGTAGTCTTTTCCCTAAAAGAAGGTTTTAGTTAAGGATTTAGTTAACCTCTTGGGATACTTTTCAGCATTATTGCCCAAAGTATGGCTAGGTTAAAAACACACATATGCTCATTTCTCATTAGATGACACAGTCAGACCTCACAAGAGGAAACAGGCCAGTGTGTGAAGAAATATGTCAGCGTTTAACACATCTAACACCAAATCAGCAACGTGCTAATTTCCCAGCAACACCTCTTTATATGTTGTTGACCCCTTCCCCCTTTTCCCCAGTGGTTTCATAAGCTGGGTTTATATGGCCGCTGGCATGCGTTTAACTCCATTATGAAAGCTGAAACAGTGGTAGACGCAATCTCTGTGTCCTTACTTACCCCTCTGTCTCTCTATAAGTGTCTCTAGCTGTTGTGTTTTTTCATGTCTTGGCTGAGGTGGAATGCCCTGGTTTTAAGGCTCTCTAAGGAAATCTGTCAGTTCTGTCATTAGACTGCTGCTCCTGGGTTTCTGCTGATCGCATGCACTTCAGTAACTCTCAGCTTTCACAACATTCCTCTGTTTGAGCGTCATTTACAATCTCACTTCAGTAAAGATGACGGCTGGTGATATTACTCCCACACTGACTCACATCAACAGGGCTCTCCTCCACCTCCCCTCTGTCATTTTAAATAGATACAGCATAGGAGCGTTTAAAAAAAGCACCTTTTAGGGGGTTAATGGACTTTTTTGTTTCCCGGAGTGTAGTATATATTGAGTATGAATGTATTTTTATGATTCTCAGCGGGTCAGATCACCCCACGCTGCTTCTGTAGCTGAGGTTCATTACTATTTAAATGAGTTTATTACTGTGGAAAATGCAGCTTGACCGGCCTGTACTCACTCACAGGAACTGATACATTTAATGTGTCTCATCCATAATTTATGTACAGCGACTCAGTGAGTGACTCTCACCTGCTTATGAATATATGTTGCACATACTGTGTGGACCCTTCACCATGTTTCGATAAGTAATATATTGTTAATATAAAACTGTGGTCACTATCGTCCACCACTTTCATAAAAAAAGAATAAAATAAATTAAAATACATAAATAAATCAAATAAACAAATAAACAAAATAAAATAAAAAGTTAAAGAACATCTTATTTACTATAACTATAATACAAATCTAACACAATAATAATATTGTAAAAAATGAAAAGAGTAAAAATAAAGCACAGTGTACTTTTTTAATATTAAGGAATTTTCCATAATTATTTTACCTGTATTTTGAATTTTGCACTTCAATGTGTTTTTTTTTTTTACTAAATAATGTCCTTTTTTTTTTACAGTGAACAGTAATACTATAATAGCATTGTGGTAGAAACACTGATTATTTGTAAATAACTAAAAATATAATTAAACAACTTTGTATACAGTTCGATCAAGCTCTTATACTATTCAATACTTAGTTTATTAGGGAGAGGAAATCTGATACTTCTCATCTGCATCTCATTTTAAATCTCTAACCTTGCACTTATTTACTTGCACGTAATTAACAAATGTTCTTTACTGTTTAAATTTCATTCATTCATTCATTTGTTCATTCACAGTAATGAAAATGGCATTGTTTTTTTATTTACATATGCCTGTTTATTGAAGGTCTTCATAAAATTCACATTAGAGGTTTTGAAATAAGATCATTGCTGCTGTATCAGTTTTTGTGCAATTAATTCGAGACCAGAAATGAGTTTTACATCTCCTTGTCTTCCTGTGAACAAGACTTCATGCTACTCTGTTTCAAAAAAGTATTTGTGTGTTTTTCTGTAATTTCTCTCATCCTGCACTAATGAGAAAGCTCTGTCTCATGACCCTGAGATATAGCCCTAATGTAGTCGCAGTATTTGCCGGTGAGGATCGACTGCGGTCTCATTGTGACCAGGCTGTAATTAACACAGGGCTGAAAGACGGGACAAAAGACAGAAAGGGACATCCATTCTTCACAGATAATTACAAAGCAGACAACAAACAAGCAGAATGTTGACTTTGAACATTGTTTGTGATCTTACCCCACAATACAATGAATATGCAACTGACGGTCTTCAGAAAAACTTGGAGACAGACAGATGTTTCCCATGAGCCGACAGACAGACCATTGCCCTTTTGGATTTTAACTCGCAACAGTTTGAAAGCTGCATCGTGATTTCTAATGGCAACATTTTGCTATAAGGAACAATTCTCACTATTGCCTAGTTGCTTATTAGCATGTCTGTTCATAACATATTGGCTATTGGTACTTATAAAGCACCTATTCTGCATGACCATATTCTACATCCCTAATCCTACCCAATACCTAAACTTAACAACTACCTTACTAACTACAAATAAGCAGCAAATTAGTAGTTTACTGAGGCAAAAGTCATATGGTTTGTTAATAGCGAGAATTTGACCTTAAAATAAAGTATGAGTACACAGTACAATGATTGTCATAAAGTCCATCTGTTTACCATCAACATTATTCATTGGCAACTGTAGAATTGTTTTTTTTTTTTTTTTTTTTTTGGAAGGGGATTTAAGAGATCTTCTACTGAAGGAATAAAATATTACATAGACTGGAGTGCACTTTTGATATAAATATTAAAAGATAAGATCAACTATATCCAGTATATGCTTAATTGTGTTTAAACATTCAAACACAATATTTTTATTTATTTATTTATTTATTTTTTACATTCAGAAGCATTAGGAGACCAGATGTGGCGGCAGACAGATGGGCATCTGGGCCGTACCCTGAGAGAAAATTGAGAAAATATAGAAAAATCTTTTTTTTTTTAATTTAAGAGTCTGTCAACTACAAACAACCCACAATTTATTCTACAGCAGTGTAAATGTAAAATAAATAGATTAGTCTTACTTTTAATTTAGAAAAATAGCTTTTCCTTCATTCTTTCTTTTGCTTGTTGCCAGTGTCTATTGTGTTCTTGTGGGTTCAAATTCCTTTTCTTACAAATTGCGATTATAGGGGCAGATTAGCATGACATACTTTTTTTTTTTTTTTACAATACTATGATAGGACATCAAAACACTCATCATTGAATCATTTGCTTCACATATCTAGCTACATTTGTATGACTTTCCTGATGTAGTAAACTTGCTGATTAGCTCACCTGGTACAGTACTTGTGATATATGCTGTAGTACTCAGGTTAGCTTCCCATGAAATCTTGATAAAAGAGCTAAAATGGTTGCTTCAGCAAATGCATTTTTTTTAATCTCACATTTGCCTTTGTTGACAGTATGGGTTAGGTTTATCATGCTTTTAGTGCCACTCACTGCCTATTTCACTTTGACAGTATCATAAAATGTGCAGGCAATTAAATATATTTTGGAGAAATGTCACCCAAAGCATGTTTTTCTAATGAGCTTGATTCCTTCTTGTGGTGGTACTGTGGAAACTGAATAGTTTAGATGTTAAATGAATGTCCAGGTCTTGCTTAGGGAATATGCTAGTATTTTTCTTTCTCTGTTCTATGTTTGCATCTCCCTTGAGAGCAGGTCACCCCATGAGATGCAAAACGTCTCAAATCTCAGTATGAACACCTTGCGAGTGCAGTGGACGATGTATTTAACAGATGTTTCTCAATAAATCCATCTTACAGCAATCCAGTAGCAGACCCCTCTCAGAGACCCACCTGTGTGTCACAGCACTGGCAGAGAACCATACAATCAATTGCTAGAAACGCAGCGGCTCAGCACGAGTTGGCACCAGGCTTTCGCTGCGATGTGTATGTGTGATGCCTCGATATTTGTGAAACAGTCTAGGATTCCCTCTGATCATTTTTAGAGCTCCATGTCTGTGTTAAATAAAGCAACACCTGCTGTCTTGTTGCAGTCATTTAACTCCCACGTTTGTCTCCGGGGATGGATAGGGCTGCTGGAGAGATCAAGCGAGTCTCTTCTGTCGTAGGGAAGCTGCGAACAAGCGTTTAACCACCTGGCCACTCTCAGTAATTACTATAACAGTTTCAGCGATTCAGCTGGGATAAATCCAGGATGTTGCATTTGATGTTTTCATATGTTATCTACAACCATTACAAAACTCTGATTCAAATGTAGCGAATGATGTTTATGTGTACTTTCATTTAGGGTTTGATAGTCAATTAAATGAGTCATTCAGCCAAAGAGAATTCTTTCATTATTTACATTTTGTGCCAAACCTGGTATGCATACAAAAATATTTAGGCCTAAATGTAAGATTATGTATTTGAATTATATATACAATTGCCATTTAATTACACAGTTTTAACATAAACTAATGAACTTCATATGATTCATATTTGTTAGTTATACGTTAATGAAACACATAAGAAACAGGTTTCTGCTCTCACAAAAAGATGGTATATTTAATGAATAACTATTTGCATCTATTTAGTTTCATTTAAATATCTGTATTTTTTCAAAATAGACTTGCTTACATTCCGTTTACATTTTACATATTAAAATTCACTTATATTCAATGCTTACATACCTTTCCATGTTGCCATTTGTAAATGTTGTAAAACTAAAGTGTAGTATATTATTTTTAAGTAATTTCATAATTTACTGGCCATTTGAGAAGCAGGCATCAAAATAAAAACACTGTTTTGAGTATGTATTTTCCTCTTTTTTAATGTCATCTGTGCTTCAGCACTCTTGAAAGCCAACAGCTGCTACATTCATATTCATAAGACGTGACACCAGGTTTTATGTCAATGATGTCAAATGTAATTGGTTGAGAATTTGCATTTTTGGATAAATGATTCTCAAAGCAGGATTTCCAAACTAGGGTCTGGATACTGGTTCATAAAGGAAAAGCAGGGTTTTTGGGGAATTGATGAAAAGCTAATAGACGTAATAATTCATTAAATAATCAAAACGGCAAATTAAAATACACAAAACCAAAAAACAGTGAACATGCAAATGTATTGTTAAATTATAGAAATCTCAAGGTTTGCTTCTAGGAAAGGTCAAAGGGGTTAGGCTGACAAAAAGTTAAGCCTGAAATCCCTGCTTAATGTTTCAGATTCAATACAATAACTTAAACTCTACCAATAGCATCTTTATTTTTAATAAGTAATAAGCGCTAACAAAAATATAGACTTCACATTTCTGCTTTTAAACCCCTGAGAAAGCCTTGTCTCACAGATTTGAGGGGCTGTTTTGAAGCCAAATCATTTCTTTAAAAGATTATCCGTACATAATATATTCATGTAGCTGTAGTAATAATGCTTTTCAAGCATTTAGGCTCTAACATTATGCCTGGGCACGCACGTGCTCTTACACCAGTGGCCAGCTCTCTCTGTTCACCGCTATATGATCTCAGCCTCAGAGTCAGGCTGCTCTCAGATCAGTGCCTGCTGTCTGGCAGCCGCTTGGTCAACAGATGGGCAGCAGACTGAGTTTCACAGAGAACACGTGTGTGCTGGAGGGAGAGTGTCACGACGGAGCCAGATCCTGATCTCAGAGCAGGACTGTCACAACAGGGTTTGATTTTCAGTAATGGAGCAGAGGACTGTGATTATGCAAAGCAATGCCCTGACAATGATGTCACACACACAAGTGCTCGAAGCCATGTTGTTCAGTGCTGATTGATTTAGAGTAAACTTTATTTTATTCAAGCACAACAGTGAGTCTTGCAATATTTGGGACATTAGTGTTACGTCGAGTGTTCCATTACAAAATCGCTTTGTTATAATCACCAAATTTTCTAAGGACGAATGGCCTTTTGACTGCATTGCTTGGTGAATTGTGAACGTTTGGTCTTGTTTGACTAAAAACCTTGGAATCAGCTGATCTACAGAGCACAACTGAAGAAAATGTGTTGAAAAACGTACCGCTACAATAGTAAGGTGTTGTGGATGCTATGTCGGTACTGGTGTTCTGAATGTTTTTTACCACTGTGACCCAGTACTCTGTTGAAAAAAACAGAGTATGTTTTTTTTATGTAACATATGTATGTTTTGAAGCATATACGTTGGTCCTAAACTGATTATAAACTGGTCCTGAGCAACTAGCTCCTGCTCAGGACCAGCTTATAACCAGCTCAGGACCAGCTTAAACCAGCTACCATGCTTCAACATACCTCAGGGAAACAGGGGAAATTGTACTGATAAATCCTTGTCTGGCAATGGAGATGCCATACACTGACCTGATATTCATGTTCCCTGATAAAAGTTCAGTAATCATATCTTGAATGTTTACAGTCAGCTGTTTAGAATCAGAACTACAGATTGCAAATTAGTGAATTAATCACTCTAATCAATCAGATGGGAAAAGGTCTGAAAAAGGTCTAAAACTGTTTGTGATTCAGTGTGACTCACTCGCTCACGCTTTGAATCATTTCCTGCAAGGCTGATTTGAGTCATCATTAATGTCTACAATAACAGTGCAGCATTGATTATGTGCCAAATTTAGAGTGTTGAAAAGAACACTACAGGTTAAATTTGCTATTAAGTACATCAAAATAAGAGTTTTTTTTTTTTTTTATATAAACACAACAGAAGATTAAAGCTGCAAGCAGAGTTGAAAAGGCCCTCGCACCTGGTCTCACTGCCACCCGGTGGCTTTAGGAAAACAGAAAATGGAGGGCAATATGCATTTAAAGTGGTAAATATAGAAGGAATATGTCATAATCATTTATATGTGCCAAACTTCCTGCTACCAGGTGGTGACGCTATGACTATAACTGGATATTGGCGTATAGATGTCTTTAGGCCAGCACTTTTATAAAGCATATGAAGTTTGGTGCAGATTGAACATGATATGTTCAAGTTGGAGCAAAGCTTGACGTATCCTGTTGCGAGCAGGTAGCGCTATGAATATAAAATGATATTGGCCTTTAGATGTCTTCAGGCCAGGATTCTTATCGGACATATGAAGTTTGGGACAGATCAGACGTTGTATGACTGAACTACAACACCTTCTATTCCCATGGCGAAACATTGAAATTTGTCAGGCTGCCACAGACACAGCTTTTAACGAAAACTCAAGATCTTCACAATTTAACATTGCAAAGGCCTTTAGAGTAGACTGACTAAATATAATGTTGATGTCATTAAATCTCTGTGAAGAGTTTGTTAGACCCTAAAACATGCCACTTCCTGTTGCCAGCAGGTGGCGCTGTGTCTATAACTGAATATGGTCATGGGCATGTGTTCAGGACAGGACTCTTATCAAACGTGTGAATGTTGGTGCAGATCGGACATTGTATGCCTAAATTATAACAATTTCCTTTTTCATGGTGAAACATTGAAGCTGCCACAGACACACCCTTCAATGAAAACTAAAGATCTTCGCAATTTAACGTCACAAAGGGCTTTAGATTACACTGACCAAATTTGAGTGTGTTGATCTGTTTAAATCTCTAGGAGGAGTTTGTTTAAATACAACACTTGAAAATGGCAAAAACTCCATCAGTGCTCGGGCCCTAATCAGTGAAGCATTAATTACATTTAAGAACTTTACTTTAAGAAACAGTCATAAAAGTGTCTCTCTAAGTAGACTTAAGTGGCATATTATTTCATATTTTATTATCTGCAAGTACAGTTTTTTTACAAACATACTTTTAAGATTTGAAGTGCAAAAAAGTGCACATCAGTACAATTATGCACACTTCTATTTCACATGGGTGTTTTGTGATTTCTAGTACTTTTTATGCATGATTTTTTATTGCTGGTTTTATTTAAAGCGACTTACAGTACGTTGCATTCATTGTATAAATTTGAAGAGTTCATGGATTACCTGGTTATTGAAATCATATATAGATTTTGGCATTAGCTAAATCATGCTCTGCTGTTTGAGCTACAGAAACATGCTTTGTTAAATGTTGTTGTGAAGTAGACCTGTCTGACTTGTTCAATTTAGAAAGGTTTGTAAGCTCTCTAACAGCGGATGGCAGGTGTCTTCTGTTAGGGATGAAGCCCTACAGTCTGTATGCAAGGTTGCAACCTACTCTTTCCTGTACACTTCCCTTCATATTAGTTATATGAAGATTCTCAGTCAGCTAACTCCCACTGAATTGGAAAAATGTTACAGATGCTAACAAGCAAATTCTACAAGAGAATGATCTGGATGACTAATCATCACATCCTAACATCAAAAGTGATTTTCTGGAAGGACTCAACTTGAAACATAAATTATTCAGGAGTTTGAGTATCTAGACTGACATTTTCTGACACAACAGACTTTGACAATCTCCTCCTCGTCTTAATGGGAAAGACCACTGCTGTATCCATGGAGATTTCCAGTATTCCATGAAGTGGGAGGAATTGAAAGATGATAGACAGGTTGTGAACGCTCCTCTGCCCTCTTACCAGATGATTGACACCAGTGGCGAGGGGCATAGTGGGTAAAATGGATTTTGTGAGGTGTGTGTGACATTTTTGATTTACACACGCACACACACACACAGGCACCGGCTCAATTTAACCTTGCCCCATTCCCATCTGAGATTTATCCTCTAGGGCAGTGAAGTTAAGTGTCAGTGTGGGTAAATACATGCTCTCTCTCCTTTAGAAAATGTTCTGCATGTGTCCTCTCCCTCTGCGTTTGGTCAAGGCCCATTAACTCCAAACAGCAAAGAGGCTTCAATATGACATCGCCTGAATAACAATAGCATTTCAGCCCATGCCTCAATGTCAACTATATTTAGAGAGCCGCCTTCAACCTCTCACAGGCGTCCGTTCTCAGCTTTTTTAAGGTGTGTTTATAAACGGATGGTTCCAGCTGTAAAATCTGAATGGATTAACTATGCTGTGTCCGCCATGCTAAAACAGCACGGTAAAGAGCCTACAGATATTATTAATTAGATTTTTATCTGACTACATTGTCTGAGTGGCAAGAGTTGAACGTTCAACCTTATATCATGAGTAAACACAACTGTTGGAGATTTTGTATGGATTTGTGTCATTTGAAAATGTACTATTTTTAGAAAATAAAAGGACATTGTGGAAAAAATGTACAATTGTGATTCATATGTTGAATTCATTCAGATTTTCCACCAAATCACCAAAATGTTTTCCAATTGTTGTATGACAGTGTTGCTCCTGAGTTATTTTATCGAGTTGTTTTGTGGTTGCTTACATAGTCTAGGTGGTTGGTAGTACATTTCTAGGTAGATGAGTGGTTATTAGGTAGTTACCTAAATATGGCTCTTTCAATGTAAATTTGTGGGATTTTTATCATCTCCCAGAGGAAATTTGTAAATCTGAATGCTTGGAAAAGTAGTAGACCATCTTTCACCAACAGGCCGCATGTAGGACCGGTTAATACTTAGGATTAGAACTGTTATTATATTGATTTTACCACATTTAAGAGATTTTCCGACCTATAGCAATACCCAACAATCATGGTAAAGTCAGTGTAATGCATGACCTCTCATGGCTTATTGTTACAGGAGTCTGTTTTGTGTCAGAGGTGTTGTGTTCCTGGCTGTACAGTGTTACCGCCAAATGACAAATTACTTCCTCTCCACTCTTGGGGGTTTTCACCCTTAGTCAGGACTGCTGCTGTCACACGTTTCATTATGCCTATGGTCTAATGTCCTGAGAAGGACCGTGAATCTGATTAGTGTCCAATTAGTTTTCATGAAGACAGTGAAATTTTGCACGTGTGTAATTCCGCTAGTCAGCTTTTCCCATTTCTCCAATGGGCATCGGCTCTTATTACCATGGCAACAAAAGAGCTGAAATTTGTGACGGTGGCCTTGTGAACTACTTGGCAGAATTCCAGAACCCATTCCTTTAATCTGTGTACCTTCCAGGGAAATCACCTGCATATTACATATGTATAAATTATGTATAATGTATACATATGTAATGTGTCTAAATTAATGACAGAAAGCTGTTTCATCCCTTTTTCAGTATTAAACTAAATGTAAGTATATTTTTAATCAGTGTTTTTGTAATCAGAAAGGATTCATTAAAAATCACTTGCATTGATTTAGTTCCCTATAGCAACTGCAACATAACTGCCACATTTTTTCAGTTCTTGAATGTTTTTCCCATTTTAGTTTTCTTCTTTATCCTAAATTGTTTGCTGTGATCTCCCAGTTGGTGGATCTTTATCTTTAGGACGTTGTTAATACAATTCTGACAAAAAAAAAAAAAAAAAAAAATGGATTGCTTCAACACAGTCGGTGTGTCTTGAAAGGCTGCAATGGAATCGTTAAAAATCAATTACTCTATGGAGAAAATGAATGGGACTTTTAATTCTGGAACCCGGCTGTTGTGTATTGTCTTCTAAATGAATTATGCAGATCAGTTGATAAGGAAAAGAAAATGAACATGGAATTCATCTTCGGACGCAGGAGTTTTTGGAAGGTGAGTTGTGCATATTCTTATCTTGTTTGCACCTCACAGTTCCCCCCTCTTTCAGGCCAGAATAGTTTAGGAATACAGCAGATTACACAATCTGGCATACTTTACTGGGACTGTACATCATCACCAAAATACTGTTATCCAGGCACCTGAAATGGTTCTAACTAGGGTTTGGAACATAGCTAGTGCAGCCTTACTATCCTGCAGTTCTTCATTATCTTGAATATTAACAAATTCTCAAAGCTTATGGGAAGTGATGGAGGAGCAGAGAAGAATGAAATTGACATTTATCTAGAATATATGTGCTGTCATTTATCTCAGTTAACATCAGTCAACATTTCTTAATGAATATTTGACATCTGGTAAATAGACAGTAGTACAGTATAGGTAGTTTTGAGTAGTTTAAGTGTGTGTGTGTGTGTGAGTGTGTTAACCCTCAGAAATGGGGTAACACTAATGAGTGGTGACAGTGACTCTGCGGATAACGAGCTTTCCCCGCGAGACTGATTCCCAGTTGGGATCAGGTTCCCTCAGGTAGCTTCGCATCCGCTCTTCACCAGCAGTAAAAAAAAAAAGCAATGAGGAGCGATCCGGCATTAGCATAGCATTCCATCTACTGTTGACAGTCCTGTTTGTGTAGCTAGAGCATTCACATGGGAATCCCAATTTATTCCGAGCGATACTGAGACTGGCAGGACAGACTGGAGCTGTTCATGACAGCTCAGAGAAAACTGTGGATGTTCACTGAATTATTCTTGGAATATTTGATTTTATGTTGTTTAGTAGCTCTATGTTTATGTTGGGTTTTTCATCACTGGATACTACTGTCACTAACAATGAAGATGACATGGTACATCAAGCTTCAAACGATCCCAAATGCGGTTGTAAATGCTCCCAGGAAGAAGGGTCTTATCTAGCAAAACAATTGTTTATTTTCATTTTAAATAATACTATTTAAATTCTTTTTAATCTCAAACACTCGTCTTGTCTTGCTCTCCCTGAACTCTGTGTATTCTGGTTCAAGACAGCTAGGGTATGTCGCCAATCGTATTTTCTCCCTCAACTTCGAAAATCATCCTACATCACTGCAGAACTTCCGACTCAGTCTTTGCAAAGTGAACATGCAATGAAGATCAAACACCCTTAACAAAAAAGGTAAAACAGCGATACAGGACGATTTTGAAGTTGAGGGAGAACATGAGATGGGAGTTTTTCGACATACCCTAACTGTCATGAACTGGAAAAAAAGTTCAGGCAGAGCAAGACAAGACTAGTGTTTGACATTAAAAAGTATATAAGTAGTATTATTCTTATGAAAATAACAGATTGTTACAACCGCATTTGGGATCGTTTGAAGCCGCATTTAAACTGCATTTTGGAAGATCAAACTCAGGGCACCATATCAGTCCATTATATGGAGAAAAATCCTGAAATGTTTTCCTCAAAAAACATATTTTCTTACAACTGGAGAAAGAAACACATGAACATCCTGGATGACAAGGGGATGAGTACATTATCTGTAAAGTTTTGTTCTGGAAGTGGTCTTCTCTTTTAAGTACTATGGTATATATCATAAGTAATGTGGTATTGTTAACTGACACAATCACTGTACTATGATACCACTACTGTACTTTTGTGTACAGTGGTGAAGGAGCTTGTAGCAGGCAACATGTGAATGTATTTTTGTGTGAAGTCATCATACCCATCTGTAGATCTGAAGGGAATATCAGATGTCTTGTTTTGGGGTTTTGGTGTAACAGCTGCAGTAAACTAATTTATTTTTCCTGTGTTTCCTCCTGAGCAAGAAAGATTCTCTAAAACACATGAGAGTACATATGTCTGGCTAGTTCATAGAATGTACTTAGTGTGTTTACACCTGGTAGTAACATCTATCCCAGGTGGTCCGATCACAAGTGGTCAGCAGAGACAGATTACAGTTTACACCTGGTATTAACACACATCTCAAATGCATATCGTGTGACCACTAGTGATTGAATTTTCTGGGGTTTTTATGTTGATGTCAGGCATACTGAAGATCTTTGTAGATTTGTGTTTTGTAGATGCATATGCATGCCTTTGGAAAAAAGAAGTGTGCCTAGTTGTGCTGAATGTTCACTAAATGTGTAGTGTACTTCTTCAAATGATAAATAAAGTGCACTTTGCAATAATGTTAAGAATGCAAAAATTAGAAGTTTTACTTTAAAGTACATTTTACATCAATATGATTTTTTTTTTGCCACACTTTAAAGAAGTACACTTATTTTGACATGTGCTTGATTATAAATTTAACAGTAGTATGTTATTTGATATGGCATTTAGTTAATATATTTTAAATGTACTAAAACGCAGCCTCATCATTACAAATGTGTAATAAATATATTTAAATACACACTAGTTTCAATAGAAATGACATTAAAACTAATTTTAGCTAATTATATTTAAAAGATAATGTAAGTAATTATGAAACTACATATAACAATGTACGTGCTCAAGCTCTACTAAAGTAGGTCCAAAAAGCACTCTAAAATTCACCTAATTGCATTTAATGTACATTTAATGTGCATGTAATCACAGCGTCTGAAAACATTAGATTCAGTTTGCACTGCTTTTTGAAAGCATGCTAAAGTGTTTTTTATTTTCTCACAATGCTGGCCAAGATGTCAAAAGATTACTTGTTTCAGCTCTACTAAGATTTATTCAGACATCTATCAACTGGGTTTTTTTGTTGTTGTTAAATTTGTGTTTACAAATTTGTAAAGGAAACAAGCCCTATACTTTAGCCATAAATCTCCAATAGTTTTAAAACTACCTCAGCAATCCGTAACTGATGGCTAACTGTATTTTGGATGGTTTTCATGTAGAAAGGAAACACGGCTGTAGACGAAACATAAAGAGATCCAGCTGGAGCTGTTGTGATGAATACAATCAGAGAATTGACTGATTATTAATGAAAAGCATATGGATTTCTCTCTCATTCATATAATAGCTTGCAGACTTGCGGGTATCCCTTTGTTTTGAAGTTCAAATACAATATGTGGTTATGTCATTTATAAATTGTCTCTTGTCGGTCTAAACGGTATTTGTCACAGACATAAAGGCTTTTTCACTGCAAATAAAGATAAAATGAAATCAACATATCAAAGCCAGTGCTGCGCTGTACATCTTTAGCCTCATTAATTATTAATTAACTGCGTTTTACGTGCTGGAAGGAGAATGGCGTATGTACTCTGTGTGTGTGTCTGTTCAGGTCAGGAGGTACAGTACATATTGTAATCTGCATTACGATGAGTGCATTTACACACAAACACACACCTATTAATGCTATTAGACGAGATACAGGAGTTAATGTAGCTTTGTGTAACTGAAATTGAATGTGCTTGTAATGATGACCTCAATATGGTGCACATAAATTATTCAATTGTATTAAATTATCCTTTGTGATCTCATTAGTATTCCAATATGGTTGCATTAATATTCATAGGTTTCCGTGCACGTACATGTCTTTAAGCTTGGCTAGAGATTGATGTCCAGCTTTTGAAGTTTAACCTGAGTATAACCCTAAGACATAACAATCCCATAACAGAAATTTCAGTTACCAGTCAACAACTGAGAAACTTTGTGTGAGAAATGTATTTAAATTTGGGGGCACCAACTGAAGACACATTTCGCGTCCCTGTAAAAAAAAAGAAGTACGCTTTCGTGTACGTTACAAAAATAAATAAATAAATAAAATAAAATAAAATAAAAAAATCAAAGTAGAAGGTTACATTTTGACACTTTATTTTTAAATCATAAGTAAATCATGTGTAAATACTATTCTATGACTATATTCGAGTGTCTGATGTGTTTATTTGTTTTATAGATGCATGATCTGTTGTAATCCGAGTCACTGATTGATTATCAATTTCACTCCATTTGCTGTTATGTCATAGACCTTGGTCAGAGAGACTTCATACAACACACACAAACACACACACAGTCTCATGGCCTCCTTCCAGCTATAATCTTTGTACACTCTTGTCAATATGTTTTGAGCTTCTGATTGGTCAGTATTAATTACCCACCTATCAGAGAGACAGATGATGACTGATGATGTCAGAGAGAGACAGACAGTTTGTGCATATATGTGTGTGAGTATGTGTTCAGTCAGGAGTTGATGGTGTCAAGGGAGGTCACCACATGTATATATGGAGATACAGGTGTGGCATGCTGTCTGCCTCTCTCATCAGCAGAAAGACAGGTATTTACACAGCTTACACACACACTTCACTTCTGTTTGTCTGCATTTTACTCTGTGTTTGGATGTGTGTGTCCTGTCTATTATGTGTTGATGTGTCATGTTGAGGTGCTGATTGTATAACCTACCATTTCACCTACCTGATGTGAAGTAGTACAGTAGAAAAAGGAGAGATTTATGTATTCAATTTATATTTATTTATTGAATGATTCCAGTAATATGTAATTAATGGACCAGTTTCACAGACTATGATGATGCATTTCCATGGCTATTAACATCGTAAACCTAGCAAAGTTTTTTTTTTTTTTTTTTTTTTTTTAAATAACACTTTGTCGCTTTCTTACCTTGGCATGAAATTACATAAAACTGGTTAATGCTGCTGCATGAGTTTTTTCAGTATCTAAGAAAGTGACAACAAATTTGACATTGTTCTCTCTTCTGACCAAACAGTCAGTCTCTCAACATATTTCTTTCTTTGGAATGTCATAGTGCTTTTGTGGATTATATCATGTTCTTTTTGAGGGAAAACTTATTTATTTATTTATTTATTAACATTTTTTAAATGTTACAACAGTTGTCACTATATATATATATATATATATATATTTATATTTTTTTTTTTTTTTAAGAAGCAGTACATAAGTAGAAAGTAGTAATGTTTCAGAAATACACTACCAGTAAAAAGTTTTTGTACTCTTCTGCTCACCAAGTCTGCATTTATGTGATCCTAAGTACAGCAAACACAGTAAAATGTTGAAATATTTTTACTATTTAAATTAAAGGTTTTCTATTTGAATATATTTTAAAATGTAATTTATTCCTGTGATTCCAAAGCTGAATTTTTTTGCATCATTACTCCAGTCATATGATCCTTCAGAAATCATTGTAATATTTTGATTTGCTGCTAACAAACTTTTATTGTCATTATTATGTTAAAAACAGCTGAGCAGAAATTTTTCCGGTTTCTTTGATGAATATATAGTTCAGAAAAACATTTAGCATTTATCTAAAATAGAAATCTTGAGTAACATTATTAATGTCTTTATCATCACTTTTGATCAGTTTGAAGCATCCTTGCCAAATATAAGTATTAATTTATAACTGGAATAATAATGCTAAAATTTGTATCTTTGATCACAGGAATAAATTACGTTTTAAAATATATTCAAATAGAAAACAGTTTTTTTTTTTTAATTGTAAAATATTTCACAATATGACTGCTTTTGCTGTATTTTGGATCAAATAAATGCAGGCTTGGTGAGCAGAAGAGCAGAACCTATTTAATTTTTAAAAATCAAAAACTTTTGACTGGTAGTGTACAGAGGGCCCCAAAATGCATTGGCGAGTAGAGCAATTTTTAAAGCGTCAGAAAGAAGAGTTACAGATGCCCTGGTCTCTAATAAAGCTAACAAATCATCATGGCTTTTTTAAAAATCGCTTTATAAAGACATATTTTTCTCTTGTGTCACTTATCATGACAAAAACCCCAATTTACTTTTGTTAAAATAGTGTCTTAACAATGGAAACACTGCTAACATAACAGACATTAGATGCATATGGCTTATTTAGTTTATTCATGTGGCTGTGGTGTGGTTTGACTGTGTAATGCTGGTGTATTGGGTTTGTTGTGTTTTTTTTGAGTGACATTAGTGAGGTTTGGTCGCTGCGGGTCATATTGGCGGTCCTGGTGGCACATTGATTCCCCTCTCAGCGTCTAATTAGCAGTGTGACATGCATTCTCCATCAATACTTCATAGATTTTTCAGTGCTTTTGCATGTGAAGGGTGAGGGAATGTCATGAGGTTTTGGTTGGAAAACTGTCTGAGAGAAAAACAAGAAGCAACGTAATGAAAGGATGAAGGTTGAATGAGAGATGGTGTGCTAACTGTTGCTGACATTTAGAGTATGCATGTGTATGTGTGTGTGTATTTGCATTTTCCATGATGTGTGTGTGTGTAGGCCTGAGGATAATTTATTTTTTGTGATTTCTTTTAAGTGTAATCATGACTTTAATTAGCGGTGTTTGCTAAGGCCAGCATTATTATTACTATTGCTTGGGGTTAACTGCTAACCCAAGTATTAAACCAACTGTAAGTCATGAATAATACCTTAGATCATATGGTTTATTAATAAGTGGTATATTGTTGCATCTCCAAATTATCAGACTGGAAGATAGAAGATAATCTGGAAAAATCTGAAAGACTTTCAGTATGATAGTACTAAAAGTCAAGACCTGAGTCATATTTAGAGACCAAAATAGGCTATAACAAAGATTTTAAGATGGGCTCTTTTGAGTTGGTCAATAAGCAACTTTCCACAAGACCTTGCCAACCACCCAGAACACATTAGCAACTGCACAGCAACACACTAACAACAATCTCATATTATAGTAACAACACAGCAAGGCACTGACAAACACCAACAACACTGTATCAAGGTGGTGGTGAGTTTTGCAATGGCAAGCGCCACTTGCAATTTCCACAGGAAATGTAACTATCTGTGATCGATCTTGTTACGAGCTCTGATTTGCATTCATTTTCCTCAGTACAAGAACCTAGGAACGCTCTCTTTTGCTGTCTCAGCTTTTGAAAAAGAAAAGTACTTTTTATAGAAATAATATACAGTTGCAATTGAAATTATTCAACCCCCAGTTTTTCTGAAAATCCAGGACTTAAAAATGGCATCTATAACAGATTACTGGCATACTGGCAAAGTGATAATGTCAATATATAATGTAATATTTTTAAGGGATTTTTTAATAACTCAGCTTTGTCATAATTATTCAACCCCTATTAAACATTGCTGTTTTTTAGTTAATTACTGGTATGGCATGGAACAAAATTGTCTTAAAACACAATTAAACCTTTAGAAACTGTATTAGAAAACAGAATTAGCTTGAACTGTTACACATATGCAGTTAGCTCATGCATGTGCTGAAATTTGAGCAGCTAATATGGCAAAGTCAACAGAGCTCTCACAAAAGCTAAAGAGAAGAAACAATTTTATTACTTTATAAAGTCTAAGGCTACATGAAGATTTCCAAGACATTACAAGTTCCTAGAGACACAGCTGGCAGCCTTATTCCTTAGCTCTTGAACAAGAACATAAAACGCTGACTTGAATACGCTAAAATTTATTTGGATAGACCTGTGGAGTTCTGGAAGAATGTTTTATGGAGTGAGGTGACCAAACTGGAACTTCTTGGACCCATGGATCAGCGGTATGTCTGGTGCAAAAACGGCAAAACTTATGAGCAGAAGAACACCATCTCCATCGTCAAACATTGAGATGGACTAGTCCTGTTACGGAGGTGTTTTACTGTAGCAGGAAGTGGAAATCATGATTGTATGAAGGACATCATGGATTCTTTGAAGTATCAGGCCATTTTGGCAAGAATTGTGATGCCTTTGGTGAAAAGACTGAAGCTAATGATCAGCAGGACAATCGTCTTAAAGTAATAATCAAGTACTTTAGTATGTTAGTCAACAAATCAAAATAAGTTGATAAAAGTAAAACTTTATCAAAATGCATTCAAGTGTTCCTGAATGTGTTAAGAAACATGAAAGTGTGCTTTCTTTAAGTACGCATAAGTGGCTTTTTATTAATATTATAGTTTCTGAAAATACAAAAGTCTTAAATCTGTGTTAAAGATTTGATGTACACTTCAAATGCATATTCAGGACAATTAGGTGCACTTCTTTTTCACCGTGGAAAACAAGAATGATTTGTTTTGTCAAGTGAAATGTTTGGGACCTCAGAAAGGCCCTTTTTTTCCTCACAGGAATGATCTTACAGACTCTCTATTTGTTTGTAATGTCATAAAGATTTATGCCATGAGACATCTTGATCCATAATCTCTTCCATTACAGAACATTAGCAAACATGTGTGTCATTGACCTAATAGATGTGCACTGAGCCATGCAGGCATATTTCAGACATCAAGTACAGTACAGGGACCCTGTCTGTCCCCAACAGCTTGATTTACTGAGTCGATATGGAGATCCGTTCAAATGGGATTTGTGTTTTGTTAAATCCACTTTCTGGATTCTGTGTTATGGATTACCCGAACCTCTGTTTTGCTTTTCTCCCCAGGGAGAGATACAAAACATCCAATCAGCATATGGCTGTACCTATATTACTATAAGCTATATATGCTGAGATTGCTCTGACGATATCAGTGTTTAAATGTGTGTGTGTGTGTTGTAATTCTGGACTGTTTTGTAATAAATGTTTCAGTTGTACTACAGTCACGCTGGAGAAAGGAGGCCAGAGTTTTTTTTTTTTAGTGGAATGGGCTTGACCTGGTTTCTTTGTGGATGTGTTGCTGGGGGTTACGGTGTCCTTGACAACAAGAGGCAGGGGTTCGGGGAGATTGCTGTTTTGCTATTGAGTGTTTATGAGAAGTTTGCTGTCATTTCTTGGCTTATTGTCTCATAGTAAGAAATAACTAGATTCTAGTGAGGACAACTCTCAGAGTTGTTTTGGCCATTGTCCACTAGATCTGCTTACGTTGCTGTTGCAGAACAAATGCAGAGTCTTGCTACTGCTAGAAAATAAGTCATACATGCTGCTAGTGCGCAAATATACACAGACAAGGCTGTAAAACCAAAAAACACAACCACCCAGCATCCCATATTTTCCCAACCATATGTGTACGAGGAGCACATTTTACAAGAAAATACCACTGTGTTTCAGTCTGCTTCAAAATTTTAATTCGCTGCCATTTCTTTGTAATTAATTGTGAAATTTGATAGCACTATTCTGAGTAAAAATAGTTTTTTCTCCTAATTCTTTTTCAGTGTCATTCAAATCCTTCAGAGCTGCAGTCTGTGGTTATTATGTTGAGCATAAAATCCTCTGCAAATTGTAGTTTATTTTGTGACAGAGTGCTCATTTAAATGATTGTGTTGCCTTCGGTTCTGTAGACGACCCTGAAGAAATGCTCTTTCCTCCCGATACACATTCAAGACGCTGAAACATTCGTGACAGTAAATGCTCGACGCAACCTACGAACATTCATTCAGCACTTGCCAGCTGTCTCTTAACAAAGGATAAAACTATGCTGTCTGTTAAATAGATGAAAATGAGGCCTCATTCAAGACATAAAACCAGATGAAGTCACATTCACTTGATTCACTTTTTATATAACCATATCTTAGACCTTCTTTGCAGGGCCTGAGCTATTACACGCAGTAGGATCCCTCATTTAACCTCTCTGAGCACACTTTCAATAATTTAATTATACTTCCGGTTTATTTTTCAGTGCACCGAAGACTAAAATGAAAAGGGAATGAGGAGGCTTTAAATGCCAGTGATGACAAATCGACTTTTTACTTGTCAAATATTTGTTGAATTGTTGTATTTGTTGTCAAGAACAGCGATTGGTATGTGTGATACATTGAAACGCTTATTCACAGCATCTTGGCAAAGATGTGATGCTTGATGAGGTGAAACAGATGAGACGCTGAAATGGTATGTGTCATATTATGGTGGTGATCACAGTGCAGTCTGATTTGCTAACGAATTTTAGTTTTTAAACCTAGATTAGTCTGAAATGATTCATAAACTGTTTGTGAATAACTTGAATGCAATGGAAAATGTGGTTTAGATGTAAAACTGTGAAGTGGGTTACAATACGACATGGTCTTAAAACATAAATACTAAAATACACTCAAAGTGCCATGCAGGCACATGGGGGAAAATGATTTACTAAAATGAATCAGATCTCCCAATGGGAATTAAAGACTTTAAGTTAAGCTTTATTGACAACATTTGTCATATAATGTCAATCAGCACATAAAGGTTGAACGAATAGTACTTGACAAGTACAGCCAAAGTTATATAAAAAGTTGTATAATATTTCAGTGGCAATGCTGTGATCATATTACAAAGTTCTGCTTAGACAGAGAAAAATCCCACCACAGGAATTATGTCAGTATACTTGAAAGGTATCCCCACCTCAGAAGGACAATTCAGTCAAATTTAAAGCTCAAATAACACATTTTTACTAAATAATTTATCTAAAATACAGCATCATATTTCTGCTTTTAAAATCCTTTGCACTTGGCCTATAGACATGCACTGTAAATGGTTTACTGTAAAGATGATTTTTTAAAGGAAAGTAATGTAATAACAGAAATTTTACCACCACAATATGTTGTTGATAGAGCTTAAGTTATGTTGGACTTGTGCTGTATAGAACAGAAAATGAATACAGTAAAAGTGGCAAACTCACAGCTTCATTAACACCATAGAATGAAGTGAGAAACGCAAAACAGCAAGTGGGAAGAAACACGCAGAAGAGGTTATTGATGCTCCTCGAAACATTCGTCCTAATGAGCTGCTGCGAAAACAAGTCTCGACTGATGAAATATCAATGTCTTGCTCTGGATATCTAGAAAGAGAAACTGAGAGGTACAGGAAAGTGCACTTCCCCTCTGCCCTTCATAAATTCTCCAGTCGCCTTCAAGGAGGACAGACAGTTTGAGCACTAATGCAGGTGTTTAAGTGAGCTGAGCACAGACAGACGGGCCGCTCTTTGATCTGATGCTGTCTCTCATATTAATGGGGCTGGAGATAGAGCGGCCTGAGCTCTCTGTCTGAGCTTTAGTCTTTCTGTAATCCAATCCCTCATTTCTGCCCCATTACTGCTCCTCATCTCTCAGTCCATCCCTCACTCTGGGCCTCCTGTGTTTCTCCTCATTTTCTCATTTACTCTTTCGTTCCACCTCTCAAACACCACTCAACCTGTTATTAGAGGTAGAGAGTACAGATTTCTTTCCTAATGACTCCCACCTGATTTAACAAGCATTTTCAGCAGTTAGGGGCCATGTGCTAAAGTAGTGTTAAGGTAGTGTATGAAGCAGTATGCAGCACAGTAAACATTTCAAACTATAGCTGTCACATACATTTTGAATAAAAAAAATATTTAGCATTTTTAATGTAGCTTTGAGTGAACATGTTTTTAGTTTAGGCATTTAATCAAATAATGTAACCAAGAATGAGATGTTAAAGAGTCCATTAAGTAAGAACCGGAGTTTTGTGGCTTTTAGTCCATGTCTATTAGTCTTTTTAAAGCTGAGAGAGAGAAAAAAAGGTTTTAGAAAACAAATATTTAAAATGTAGAGGCTTTTTCTACAAGTAAAATAATGCAAGAAATAGTGCCAAAATTATATTACATCACTTGTGCATTTTACAGCACTTTCAAAAGTGAAATGTCAGTGACATTTATCCAGTCAGATCAGTGCAACATGTTGGTTGTTGTACTGTATGTATCGTGGCAGTTAGAAAACGAAATGTTCAGTGAGTGGTGCTAGACAAGAACTTGCAATTTAAAACTTTTTTCTAACAATTCTGAGAAATAAAGTTGATATAAACTCACAATTCTGACTTTTTTCTCAGAATTGCAAGTTTATAACTTGCAGTTGTGAGTTATGAAGTCAGAATTGTGAGATATAAACTCTCAAATTTCCATTCAAAATTGGACTTTATAACTCACAATTGCGAGTTTATATCTTCAAATTCTGAAAAAAAAAGAATCGCAAAAAAAAGTCAGAATTGTGAGATGCAAACTGGCATTTGCAAGAAACATTTTTTTTTTCTCTTTCTTAAAACTTAAAACTGTGAGTTTATATCCCATAAAGAAAAAGTCATAATTATGACTTTGTATCTCGTAATTCTGACTTTATAACTCACAGTTACAAGTTTATCTCACAATTCTAAGAAAAAAAAAGCCAGAATCGTGAGATAAAAAGTCGCAATAACATTTTTTTGGGTTTTGTATTGTTTTTCAGTGGTGGAAACGGGCTTCTGTAAAAAAAGTTAAAAGATCTATCAGGTTTGAAAATAGCATACCACCTAAACTAACCTAAATGATATTTACGAAAGAAAATACAAAACAAAAATGCATTTGCTGAAGCAGCCATGCTATTTTAGCTGGCTTCTACAAGTCTTTAAACTCTTTTATCGTGACCCAAGTGCTCCACATTGTACAATGTCACAAAGTTTTAGTTTGAAAATCATGCACTTTAGTAAACGTACTGTATTTTGAGACCACAACATGGTATTGTGTAAAGAACTGTGTGGAAATAAGTCTTTATTAGTCTGCCTTGAAATAATTTTGTGTGTTTACTGCCACTAGTGTTCATTTCAGCTCTGAAACTACAGTTGATAGGTATGCTTTTGGAGTTTTGTGAAAATGTAGGTAGAGGAATGTTTTCCAGTAAGTCTATTAAAAATGAGAATGTTACTCACCATTAATTAAAAACACCAACTGCTGCTTATAGCTGTAGCAAGTACCACGTTTTTAGTTGTGCTTAATTATCCATGTTAAGATGTTTCTAATCATCTGCTGAACTACATCTGCCTTCAATCTGATGCACAATCAGCCGGACTGCTGAAGCAGCTCTTATATTATCATGTTCCTCTCTGAACCTCTGTAATGTAGTCGATTCAGCAGGATTGATCTGCTCCTGTGAAGCAGAGAGTCCTCAGGGAGGAGTGTAGTACTGAGGAGACACCTCGCTTCAGATGGCTTCATCCTCTATTCTGAGTGTTTATGATGGCTTTTATCATCTCTCTCTGAGGACTCTGCTGCTTTATGATAGTAAGATTAAAAAGTCCAGACTGAGAGAGAGGGTGGGTTGGTCAAGATGAATGGAGATAAGGAGATAGATGCGGACAGGAAGGAAGATGTGCTTGTCAAGGAGTGTACTGTGGACCCAGTGGAACATTTTATTGCTTTGGATTGTGTTTTCATAGCCCAGAGGACCTAATGGAGGTCTCAGATATCTTTATGATATCTTGATCTTAAGTATCAGCTTAAATGTTTCAGGCATTTCTCCTAAAATTCCTTTGAGGGAAAAAAGACCTCTGATTGTTGTCATGTAAAGTAATTGAAGACACAAACTAATTGTTTTATGAGAACAGATGATGTGATCTACATTGAACAGATGTTTCACATCATAACTGTTACTATATTTTGTATTTTAACATGGCTGGAACACTGTATTGACCAATCAACATGCAAAATCAAAGCTATATTGTATACTGTACATAATAACTACAGTCTATGGGTCCTTCTCAGTCGGAAGTCTGCATACTAGTAGGGCCACACATCTGCTAAATAATCAGCCGCATGGTAATGTACATAACAATGTTAACGTGTTTGATCTTGGCAGAATAACTCTACTTGGCTGCTGCGGCAGAGCAAGTACCGAGAATGTAGGAAATACTGATACTGCTCATATAACGTGTGAAATAACCCCCATATATAACATACATGAAATCACCCCATAACAGATCTGTACAGGTGGAGCTGGGGAAAATGGAGGGTTTCTGAAGCATGCTGCAACTGCTACAGCAAGCACTAGCCGAGTATTTGAATACTGAGCAGCAGGCTCATTGGCTGCTGATACAAAAAGAACCAATCAGCTGTGCCATGTGAATAATGATGTCATTATGAGTTAGAACCTATCAGACTGCGCCATCTACAGTTTCATGACAGAACTTTGAATATACTTTTATATATATATATATATATATATATATATATATATTAATATAATTTATTGTAGTATTTTTGTACCATGGGACAGAAACCTTAATGATGTGGCCATGTGGAGTTTGTGTGTATTTCCTGTTTAAGACTGTGGAAATGTAATGAGTGATAATGAGATTTCACATAAAAATAATCTCACCTTTTCTCCTCTTTCATTCACAGGGTCTTTCAGAAGTGAAGGAATTAAAGCGTCTGATGTCCTTCCTGTGCTGAGGGAAAAAATAGCATTTGTATCAGGTGAGTGTGAGATCTGTTAGATGTTTTGAGTGTAACTGACAAAAAGCATCACATTTTCTTTCTGTTGTTATTTACTCACTCACTCATACGTTTTGAAAATGAATGATGTTTGATATTGGGCCTTCCGCATTTGGTGTTGGTGGTGTACCAGCTGTATTACCAGCTGGTGGGGATGTAGTTGACTATGTTTATTATCAACTCTCCTGGAACAGAACTGGATCATATCAGTTCATGGTGGTCAAGCTGTTTTTTTTTTTTTTTTTTGTGGTTGTTGCTGCTTTAAGATGGTGAGTCAGCTCAGGTCCCCAGCAGCTAAGAGCTCAGCTTTAATTAGTGTGCTGGATATTATGTTCACAGCAGAAAACACAGAGAAATTTACATCGAAATTTCCAGCAAGTATCCTCAAAAGCATTATACAATTATATTTAAAGGGGTCCTATTATGCTTTTTCACTTGAATTTTAGTCTGTGTATGGTGTATATGTTTAGGCATAAAAAAGATCTACAACGTTACAAATCTCAAAGTTCACTCCAAAGGGAGATATTTCATTTTTAAAAAATCCCTTTTCAAGAACTACAACAAACTACAACGCTATAAACACAAGCATTGACTAGAGTGCCCGCGATCTGCTCCGGTGGCCGTGTCGGAGCCACGCCGTACATATGTGCAGGATAAAGGGTCGAAACACATGCGGAGGTGCGGCTGATGCGAACACAAGCATTGATTAGAGTGACCACCATCATCTCCGGTGGCCGTGTCCGTAGATGTGTGCAGTGTGTGGTAAGAGTTTTATTGATCATACAGTGTAGATAGCTTCGCTTATAACACGTGTGTTTTTTTTTTAAATGCATAAACTTGCGCTAGACTAGGCTAGGCTAATCAGTGATAATGTTCTTTGCTCATTTTTTGTAGCTGCTTTTTGATTAACTAAGGAAATGTAAGCATTATAATAAGTAACTTACAATGTTTTAATTCAAAGATCATGTATCAGTGATCTCGCAGGCTGACGATAGGGCCCAACACTACTGTAGCGTATTATTTACTCACCCTCAATGCATCCTATGTGTATATTACTTCCTTCTTTCAGATGAATGCAATCGGAGTTATATTAAAAATTATCCTGGCACTCCCAAGCTTTAGAGCAGCATAGACGAGTGTTTCTCTTCATCAGTCCAAAACAAGTCCAATAAAGTGCATCCATCCATCCATAATAAAAAGTGCCTCACACGGCTCCGGGGGGTGGGGGGTGGTGGGGTCAATAAAGGCTTCCTGTAGCGAATCAATGTGTTTTTGTAAGAAAAATATCCAAAAATCTAAAATCTAGCTTGCGCTAACAACTACACGGAACTTGCTGCTTTAGCAAGGGGCGTGGCAGTACTGAAACAGCAGGGGGCGTGGCAGTACTGAAACACCGTCTAAGCTGTTCGCCAATCACAACACACTGGGACAGCTAACCAATCACAACACATGTTGTTTTTCGGAAGGCGGGCCTTCATCAAACCCGGAACTAATTGAGCCATTTGTGCCAGGCTGGGGAGAAAGGTAGTGTAATAATGTAAATCATGTGAAAAATAATGCATTTTTTGAACCACCAAGCATGAGAGCATGTTCTAGTACACCCCCAAAACAAAAGCAAGACTTTGTAAAAGAGCATAATAGGACCCCTTTAATGTTAGTGATGTAACGATATTATCAATGTAGTTTTAAAATATATTTAAACTTCCTATTCTAACATAAAAGGTCTTTAAAGTTGTGCTTTAGGCCATTATTCTTTGACATAGTATCTGTTAAGCGCAATATGGCTTAATCCCTTCATGAAATCTGTTTTCGCTGCGCATTTCAGAGCGAAATGTGCACTTTGTTCAGGCGATCAGCTCGTGGTCCGGTGTTTTTCGTGCCTCATAAAGTCTCCATTCACAGTGAATGAATGCAGTGAACTTGTTTATTGCATGTGCTGTGAGTTTAGCGCGCATTTGGGAACGCAACAGCCACCAGTTATGCTTTATTTTTAGAGATGCACCGATTGCAAATTTCTTGGCCGATTCCGATTTCCGATTTTACAGTAAGCGTGACCTGCCGATTCCGATTTTTTCCGATTCCGATTTTTTTTTTAAAGAACTGTAATGAAAGCATATCAGGGCTCGAAATTAACTTTTTTACTTGGTAGCACTGGTGCTCCCAACTTCAAAAAGTTAGGAGCACCAAAAAAAA
>JAHKKF010512384.1:26709-46170 GCA_019740295.1 Labeo calbasu | reverse complement strand
CATGCAAGAACTGGGATGTTTTCAGCTTCCAGGAATTGTGTACAGATCCTTGCAACATGGGGCCATGCATTATCATGCTGCAACATGAGGTGATGGTCATGGATGAATGGCACAACAATGGGTCTCAGGATCTCGTCACGGTATCTCTTTGCATTCAAAATGCCATCAATAAAATGCACCTGTGTTCGTTGTCCATAACATACGCCTGCCCATACCATAACCCCACCACAACCATGGGCCACTCAATCCACAACACTGACATCAGCAAACCGCTCACCCACACGACGCCATACATGCTGTATACAGTGAAAACCGGGATTTATCTGTGTAGAGAACAACTTTCCAGTGCCAGACACCATCGAATGTGATCGTTTGCCCACTCAAGTCAGTTACGACGACGAACCGCAGTCAGCTCGAGATCCCGATGAGGACGATGAGCATGCAGATGAGCTTCCCTTAATACAGTTTCTGACAGTTTGTGCAGAAATTCTTTGGTTATGCAAACCGATTGTTGCAGCAGCTGTCTGGGTGGCTGATCTTGGAGGTGAAGATGCTGGATGTGGAGGTCCTGAGCTGGTGTGGTTACATGTGGTCTGCGGTTGTGAGGCCGGTTGGATGTACTGCCCAATTCTCTGAAAGGCCTTGGAGATAGCTTATGGTACAGAAATGAACATCCAATTCACAGGCAACAGCTCTGGTGGACATTCCTGCAGTCAGCATGCCAATTGCATGCCCCCTCAAAACTTGCAAAATCTGTGACATTGTTCTTGTGATAAAACTACACATTTTAGAGTGGCCTTTGATTGTGGCCAGCCTAAGGTCCACCTGTGCAATAATCATGCTGTCTAATCAGCATCTTGTTATTCCACACCTGTGAGGTGGATGGATTATCTCGGCAAAGGAGAAGTGCTCACTAACACAGATTTAGACACATTTGTGAACAATATTTGAGAGAAATAGGCCTTTTGTGTATATAAAAAAAGTCTTCAGCTCATGAAAAATGGGGGCAAAAACAAAAGTGTTGCATTTATAATTTTGGTCAGTGTACATGCACAAACACACTTACCTTAGCATTCTCTTTGCCTTATAGCACTGCAAATCATATGAAACAGAGTACATTCCATACAAGGTTGCCTGCACATTTAGGCAGCCAATAAAATCCTGTGGGTGGTTTTTGTAAAGATCAAAAGTAAGTTTGGCAACGTCTTTTCTTGGTTTTTTCCAGCTACATCCAGGATCACTCTTGGTTGTATGTTTCTTGTAGTAATGCCATGGAGAGAGAAAAAAAAAAGATTTTACTTTAATATGTGGTATTTGGTGTTTCAGTTAGACCTTAGGTCTTGTTTGTTTTCCCTAGCATTTAGTTGGTGTTCTCAGTTCTGGTTCTTGTTTATTTTGTGTTTCTGTATTGTATTTTTTTTTTTTTTTTTAATTTCTAGTGTCTTGTTTGTTTTGATTTATCTATATAAAAATGTTTTGTCTCCATTTAGATTCAGTGCCCCCTCGTCTCTGAGCCCTCCTCCTCCCTGGGCCTGATGTGATGTTAAAGTGTCCATCAGACTAAAACTTCAGAATCTCTGCCTAAGTATCTAATACTACTGCATATTTGGCTATACTACTCATATTGCTGAATAGTTGTAAACATATTCAGTATAGGAATAGTGCAAACTTGTTTTAGACAGTGCAAACTGTCAACTTGAGATTTGAATCTGTAGTGGAAGGAATTACTTTAAAAATTGCCATCAAACTGTTTTAGTGACCAGCCCTACTTGTATGTACATAATATGGATCTGTTCCAAAACCTAGTGAGCTGTATTGTATTGTATGTGCACTATCCAAACGTTGTTCCAAAAGGTAGGTATCTTAAATAATCTGTCTCCTGAGAAAACTAATTTTTGTTAAATTCTATGGAACCGTCGAACGTGTTCTTTGCTGAGATGTTTTGTTGTATCAAAACAATATATACAAACAATAACAGCATTCGCCACCAATATATTTGTATTGTATGTGTGTATATTATTAACCTCAGGCCTTAACTCTGTGCAGCTACTCTTTGATTTTCATTTTGATCCGGTGTAGAATAACAAATTCATGTCTTGTCTGAAATTCAGTGTGAAAGCCTTGATCCTGATCCTGAAGAGCATGCACTGGTTGCCTAGGAACATGCAAAGGTCACATGACTGAGAGGCTGCCTATGTAGAGCATTCCAGATTGATCACTTGTGAGATACCATGACCTTTAAAAAGGTTTCTTAGAAGGCAAAAGAGAGCAGGGAATCTAACTACTGTAGGCTTTGGAAAAGACCCTGTATGTTAAATGTTTCTGTACTGTACTCACATAGTGTATTTTTTTTTCTTTCCTCATAATGCAGAAGAGAAATGACAATAAAAACAGCTTGATATGAGAGATGCTATAAAGAGGTCCACTCCATTCTTTACACTTACCCTTTCTACTTTCTTCTGACCTGGAAGGTGTCTCTGAAAAAAATAAAAAAGAATGTGTCCTTTATGCATGTGTTGACACCTAATATATATATATATATATATATATATATATATATATATATATATATATATATATTTTTTTTTTTTTTTTTCTTCCCTTNNNTATATATATATTTTTTTTTTTTTTTTCTTCCCTTAGCAGTGTGTTTGAGATAATGCTGCATATTAGTATGAGTAATTCTGAGTCTTGTAACTCTGGCTTTCTAAAGCCAGACAAAGCCTTTCTTAGACTTAAACATTCTTGCATGAACATTTCAGTCTTCCTTCACTTTCTTCTCCTTTGACTCATTGGCTGTCTCACTGCTATATTTGTGAGAAGTAGGTCAATAAGTTGAGAATAGACATGACTCAGATGTCTATTGCACAAGATCTAAACTCTTTTTTGCGCAGTTCAGGGGTTCCACCAGCAGGTGCTATCAAAGTAACATAAATTTGCATGTCCCTAATTGTGGTTAATACAAGCATGATGTTGTTTGTCAGTAGAAAATGATTATGGAATCGGGAATTATGTTTGCATTATGGTACTATAAACCACTATATAGTGCTATAATCATAGAATTTCATTATGGGGGCTATGCTACAGAACATATAAATTGAAAACAATCATTTGAGCACAAGAAAGATGATAAAAAGTACACAGCCCAAAAAAATTATGAAGATACATCATTCTCAGACTGGTATATTGTAATCTCAGGCAAACACTATTACAAATCCAAATTATATAACTAACATATTTCCTATTTATTATTGCTCCTGTTTCAACAGAGTGCATTGTTATTTAAAAAGCTACTTTAAATACTGTATCACCTTTTAATCTGATTCAATTCAGCAGGTGTCTTCACTACAGTATTTAGTATATGAGTATGGTCTAGGTCTAATGTATACATCTTACTATCTCAAATGTATTATTATAATCCCCACCATCACAGAATTAATTGCGAATTTTACAGTCAGTTTTAACAAACATGACTACGTAATATAATATGTTAATCCACCTCAGAAGAAAACACTGACCTGCTGTGGAGCCCACTTCTGTTCTTCCCCTAAGACCATGAGGACAGTGTTTTCTTTTAAGGTCTGAAAAAAGTCCTCTGTATCCACTCCAGTTCCATCCTCATCCAACACAAAAGCACTGATACAGTGCATATGGAATACATCTATCGCCTAGAGAGGAAAAAGAATTCGAAGAGTTTTATATTTACATTTACATTTAGTCATTTAGCAGTTGCTTTCATCCAAAGTGACTTAATGAGGACAATAGGAAAAATGAAACCAATAAAAGACCAATAATATGTAAGAGTTGTGACAAGTCCTAGAAGCTAGTGTTAGAGGGTCAAGGTTTTTTAATAAATAAAAAGAAAAACAGGTATAGAGATAGGATGGAAGTGCTAGTATTAGAGGGTCAAGTGTATGGAGGAGATGTGTCTTTGGCCGTTTCTTGAGGATGGCTAAAAACTCAGCTTCTCAGATCAAGCCAGGCAGGTCGTTCCACCAGCAGGAAACAGTTAAGGTAAAGTCTGTGAAAGTGATTTTGTGCCTTTTGGATGGCACTATAATGTGCCATTCACTTGAAGAACGCAAGTTTCTGGAGGGCTGAAGTAGTGAATTTAGGTAAAGGGGTGCAGAGCAAGTGGTTGTTTTATAGGCAAACATCAATGCCGTGAATTTCATATGAGCAGCTATTGGTAGCCAGTGCAAATTGATGAACAAAGGCGACATGCGCTCTTTTCAGCTTTTTAAAGACTAATCTTGTAGCTGCGTTCTGCACTAGTTGCAGAGGTTAGATAAAACTAGCTGGAAGACCTGCCAAGAGAGAATTGTTATAATCCAGACTGGACAGAACAAGAGCTTGAACAAGGGGTTGTGTAGCATGCTACACAATAACTGGACTGAATCTACTGTTTGCTATTTCAAACAAATTTTAGAGTATATTAATGTATATCTTGTAATCCGTATGGCTGGATAATTAGGGTAGCAAAGTTGTAAAGGCCTGTTTAACCAAGATGAATA
Source organism: Labeo calbasu (assembly GCA_019740295.1). Lineage (NCBI taxonomy): Eukaryota > Metazoa > Chordata > Actinopteri > Cypriniformes > Cyprinidae > Labeo > Labeo calbasu. The sequence continues at coordinate 41,656 of JAHKKF010512384.1, read as the reverse complement.
TGAAGAAACTGAATTAAAAGTGAATACTTATACCAACATGACATAAGACTCTTTAAGATTCTTAATTCCTGTCTTTACCTTGTTCCGTAGGTCTTCCAGGTTATTTGCCATGATGCCTTTCTTAACGGAGCGATCAGAGTTGACGACCCGAAAGGGTCTGGAGTGCTGAGGCCAACGTGGTAAAAGCTGCTGTGTCACAGATCCACAGGCTGAAATGCATCTGTGTAGGTGACACACAGGCACAAAATAGCGTACTTGAAATCCCAGGTACCAATTTTACACAAATATAAGGAAGGTTAATCTAATTTTGGCATAGAAAAACAGATGGCATATAAACAGACAGTCACAATGCAAGCACATTTACTTTGACAGGGAGGTTGAGAACACATCAAGGGATTTCTTGGCATTTTCCATTGTAATGAATAGTCTAGCTCCAGTAACCTTTAAAAATACAGTAAATAATGCAATAAATAACATAAGTAAAAAAGTAGCATCAACAAAAACAACTAAAATATATGCTAGTGGCAAGCAAGAGGGAGTGCTTAACAGGAACACATGTAGCACTGTCAAATACATACTTATCTAAATACACACAGAACAGGAAACTTGTACTGTGAACAGAATATCTAATATCTAGATTATGTCTATTAAGACAACAAAAATATTTAAAGTTTAAAATCTATTGTGAGCTAAAATTCTTTTGTAAAGTTAAACATAAGGATAGAGCTAAAGACTTTTTGACTATTATAAAAAGGATTACTTGTGTACCTGATTGTTCAAGAAATCATAATAAGACTAATTATGGTAATAATAACCACACAATACCTTAAAAAGCAAGCTTTGTGGATCCGTTTTGTTTTCTGGTATTGTTCTGTATTTACAGTAAATCTGTGTGTCTGGTCTGTTCGCTGCTTTGGAGTATACTCATTTTTTCACCTTTGTTCCACTTTGACAGCAAGAGTATTTGGTCATGCTATGTTGAGCAATAATTTTTAAGAGTCTCTCAGTCTCAGCCCAGTCACACCACTCGTGACCAGAGGTTTATCAGTGGTGTATGAATAAATAAACGATATATGGAAATGGTGGTGTAGTGCATGCTACTATATTAAAAAGATTTATATAACTTTATATAACCTAGCTTGCAGAGCAGTAAGGCCAATCATTTAAATGCCAGAAGGGGAAAAACATTTGTTTGACACTGTTTGACAGAGCTGTATGGCTTGATCCATCAGTTCAAATGTGTAATTTAATGCAAAAAATAAATGCTGAATCATTGTGGCATGGTTTAGAGTTTTGGCAGCAGATTATGAGTTACTCACACTCATTAATTATGGGAAAAATTTAAGAGAAACATTGAGGGGTTTTTTTGGCCCCTGTTCATATGTTTAGGGCATGGTTTAGAGGTTTGGTAGCAGATTATGATTTACTTACACAAATTAATTACGGGAAAAATTAAGAGAAACATTGAGGGTTTTTTTTATTTTTTTAAATGTTTTTTAAGTTTCATTTCATACGGACAATTTTTTGAAAGCCTTATTTTATTTGTTTTTATTTCACTTTTATAATCATATAACTTGGAGGAGACGTGAAATTTAAATAAGTGTAATGTTGTCATAGATTAAATAGGCATTTATATTTGAATACACTTCCATCACTGAAAGTGCCCCAGACTCTCCATCTAGAGTCCCCCGAGTAGAACTCCATTTCCACCTCTATTTCCACCTCTGAACCTAGGCATGGCCAACAGGAAAAGTTAGCACAACAATAAATGTAGATGAATAGTTCCTACTTATTGATCTGAATTTGTATTTAAAAGGGAAATGTCATAATAAATGAGTTTTTCCGCATTTTATAATGTAGGAAGGCGATTTTATTATGAAGTTTCCACCCACAGCGGCGCCATTTTATTTTCGCAAGTGACAACGGTGTACCAGTTCTAACGCCATGAACTTCACAGACATAACCGACTGTGTTTTCATAACTTATGTGTGTTTTTAACATAAACTTGTGTGCGTTTGACAGTTTAAGTGCAAGAAGACATAAAAGAACTTAGTTTAGTACTCTTATGCTATGTGACAGCCACTTTCTGTGTGTGTTTTCAATGTGTGCACTCAGAAAACCGTTTATTAGAAGTTTAAACTGATATGGCTTTAAAACGCATGATTTCAGCCCAATAGACATGATGATCAAAACCAAACAGATGTTTTTCGGCAGAGTAAATAAGGTATAAGCTGTAAAGGCACAGACCTATTCTGGAAAAGGGGGTGGGGAACAGCAGCTCATTTGCATTTAAAGATACATGCACAAACAACGCATGTTTCTGCTTCCACTCAAAATAAGCATTTTCAAAATGATATAATAAATGATCTGTGGTGTATTTTGAGCTAAAACTTCACAGAAACTTTCTGGGGACACCTGAAACTTATATTACATCTTGTAGAAAGGGGCATAATAGATGCCCTTTAAATAATCTGAATAATGTTGGGCCTCATAGTGGCTTGTGAGTAGCACTGTTGCCTCACATCAAGAAGGTTCCCAGTCCTGGTCCCGGGTGAGTCAGAGGGGTTTTCTGTGTGGAGATTGCATGCTCTATGTCTGTGTCGGTTTCCACCATGTTCAATCCAAAGTCCAACAGCATAGACCGGATTGACGAAAGTGTCTATAGGTGTGATTGTGAGTGCGAATATGTGTGTGAGTGTCGCTATGATGAACTGGCCATCTGTCCAAGGGGTTCCCCTGCCTGCGGGCCATTGCACTGCCTATTCTCAGTGACTCTAAATAATAGGATAGCTATGGTATTCAGTGACATGGGTTTTGGTTACATTAATTCAGAGATGCCCAACCCTGTTTCTGGAGATCTGCCTTCCTTCAGAGTTTAGTTCCAACCCTGATCAAACTCACCTGTCTGTAATTATCAAGTGCTCCTTTAGATCCTAATTATTTGGTTCAGGTTTTTGATGTGCTGTTACTTGGGCCATGCATGGGCAACCCAAGTGGGGCCCAGACAATTTTGTCCATCGGCTCCACTTGGGCCCCATGTGTGTTAGCCCACAGGGCCACATGATGGATCCATGGTGGGCTCTAAGTGGGGCCCATTTAGATTTTCATTATATGGGCCCACATGGATCCCAAGTGGGTTCTAATAATTGGGGCCAAGATGGGCTACATACAGAAACCTTATGGGGCCCAAATGGGTGACCACACTGGACCCACAAATGGCCCCTATATGGGGTTTTTGTGGGACCACAGTGGGTGAGAACTGGGGCCCATTTATATTTCTTTATTAATTCCTCTGGATAAAGTTAATGTGATAATGTGCAAAATCAACTTTCAAACCACTCCTTTTTTTTTCACATTTTTTATTGGGTAAAACAAAATATAAAACAAAACAGGATAAAAACAGGATAAAAAAATACTTAAATAGATCAGTATAAAATGGTAGAATTACTGGGCCTGTGCAGACTTCTCAGCTTCATACCTAAAAATCAGTAAAGAAGAAAAACAGAAAAATTATTTTAAATTACAACTAAAACATTTATGTGTGGTTATATAGCTGTGCCAGTACTTCATATTAAAGTGGATTCACATTTAAAGGAATAGTTATACTACTAAAGGTAATATGAACAAGTTCAAAGTGACACTATTCTGTTTAGAAATATAATTATATGCTAGGATCTATTTTTGTTGCTATTTTTGTAGCAAACACGACAATCCAAGGCAGTTTGATTTCAAAAGAGTTTGATTTCAAAAGCGTTGCTGTATTTCATACCACAGTAAAATTGCTGTCAACCTAAGTACAGTAGTTTTAAAAGTACTGTAAAATGAAGTACAGTATTATACTGCTATTTTTTTTTTGTTTTTTTTTTTGTTATAAATTCAATAACACAAGTTATTGCTTCACACCAACAGCTTTAGCATCTGCAAACAAATGATGAGCCATTCATTTTTTTTTTTTTTATTATTTTATATAAATTTACACTGGTGTCCTAATCCTTTCAAAATAATCACTGGTTCATTATTTTAAAAACAAAACTTGTTCTACGGAATTTGAAATCCAGAAAGTATGCAACGCCTTTTGTCTTAATTTTGCAGAATATATCTGTTGCGTCATAATGTTAAAACTTAAAAATAACTTTTGTCACATGTGCAGATTTCTGACTGAAAAGTATTGTTGTGTTATGTTTCTTTAAAACAAATGTTTTTGCTTATTTTGATTTTTTGTTATATAATGAAAAGACATTTTTAAATTGAGGCTGAAATGTGACATTTGTCCTTTCCATCTCCAGCTTTCCGAAGTGACAGCAGCAAGTGTACTTTGAATATTATATAACTAGTATATTAACATAGAGATGAAATGTAGTTGATATTTTAGTGTATTTATTTTTTAGAAAGGACCCAGACCCTGCGAAGTAGAAGGGGTCAAGTGGTTAGGCGGTCTAAATTTAACCTTTGCCGTCGACCGCTCCCCCAGTGATGATAGCTGTGCTATATTTAGTAAGGTGGGTGGCAGCTGTGAAAGCATTTATTGGCTCTGGGCTGACAACGACACAGGCCCCTGTACCGTACGACACATTCATTGTTTGGTGGTGGTGATAAAGAAGAGAGCTTAGTCACACTGAAAGACACACATGAGAAGCATATATATACAGAGACACATCAAGAAGCTCAAGCGACAAACCACACCAGTAGAAAGAACTGGAGGTCAACCTGGGTGGATTAATGTTGGTATTAAGAAGACAGAAGCTCCTGGAATATTTTCTATGACCTCCTGCAACTGTTTAATGCTAATTATATGATTTTTTCAAAATCATAACATACACAGAGGTCATAGGCCATTTCTTAAAGAAGAAAAGCTGACATCAGGGTCAATATCTACTTAGGCTGAAGAAGAGGTCCTGAAGATTAGTGTTTTGGCTGGTCCTAAATGCCGATCTGATACTGCTGTTGACACGTGAGTTTACATTTGAGATGTTTGCTTTTTAAGATGGTGTTTTCTTTTACAATTTAAATGTCATTAAAAAAATGGCTAGGTAAATTTAATCACAATTCTGTTTCAAAAATGTATATGCTACTAAATGTTTTATTTATAGGAATGTTCATTTTTATACTTTATAAGATTACTGTTAAATTAATTCCTTTTCAACCTGTATCGTCCTTGTACAAATCGCCAGTAAACAAAAAATGTAATCTTGAATATAACATTATTGTATCAAAGTACAACAAACGCAAGTAGGCACTGGGCGTTGAGTTTTACTACAAACATACAGTGAATTAAGAAGCATAAGATATAGATTACTTAATGTATGACCCAAAGACACATTCATAGATAAACTTTAATATCTTGACAGGCAGCAATAATTGTCAGTGGTCCTGAATATGAACATATGATGAACAAAACTATGTGGTAAATTTATAAGAACTTTCATTAGTGATCATGAGCAAACATAATGTAATGTTTAACAGATCATTAGTTCCAATAGTATTATGTAATTATTAGAAACATATTATATAATACTGTTTAATTCAAATGATATGTTAGGGTTAATGTATATTTTATAAGCAGATAATCTATCTCACATTTGTATTCACAGTCAGTATGCTGTAATTTACACATCTTACTGCGAGTCTTTGATCATAGATATTAATTATATTACATTTATATTCGCACATATAGTGTATGCTAATCATCGGACGAAAAAAAAATCCTATTATTAGGGCATGGTTCATATTACTTGACATGACACTTCAAGAACATTTATCAAGCATGACCCAATTAATATTTGCATGCCCTAGTTACTATTTATGCACATACATGTCTTTATGCACATGTCTTTAACATGCACTAAATTTTCAATGCCCAACAGGCCCAGGAGGGTAATCTAATCCAGTGGAGATCACTCACAATCACTTACTTATTCGACTGAGAATTTTAGAAATCTTCCCTGTTCCTTCACTGACAGAGACAGTGCTATTTGCATTCAAACACGTTTAGACAGTTTGTTATTAGTCAGGGTTCACTGAACACAACACAGTTCACAAAATTTGTTCTAAAATTAAACTACATTTATGTGGACATAACATGATTTGGTACAAGACACTAAAAACAGTGAGATGTGATGGAACAAACAAAACATCTGTTCATGTGTAAATTGATCAACAATTAAAACATTTCATGTGTCAATGTCCGTTAAACAGTACAAATATTCTCTATCAACTTGAATAGAAAACGCTGAAAAGCAGCAAAAGTGTGAAATGCAGTTTGCATAAAAGTTTAGATGGATTTGTATTTCTACAATGTTTTATTATATAAAAGTTCATGTTTAGTAAGGAGTCTATGTTAGCATAATGATGTCATAAATATACTAACAGTGATGGTATGTTGATGTATAGTCCCTGATATAGAAAAGTGATGAATCCTGATGCTATGAGTGTTTGTCAGAGTTGTTCATCTGAACATGCTTTGTCTTGTGCTGCACATGGCCAACTATCCCGCGTCTTTATTTGGACAGACTATTTTAAATGCTTCCTCCTGATATACAGCACCAGCTGTCTGGGCTTAAGTAGGGAATGGGGACTAGAGTTATCTGGACTTTTGTAAGAGGACTTCCTTTATGCAAAGAATGTTTCACTATCCCACATAAAGGTCATAATTGTCCCATTACAAAAAAGTAACTAGTTAAAATAACTAAAGTAAAGTGTAAAAATAGTTTCAATGTACTGTGGTAATTTGAACACAATAACAGCAGTACTGAAAACTGCACTTACAGTGCATCTATATTACTGTGCTGGAACAGTTAAACAACAACAACAACAACAAAACTTCTATACAAAATTACTACTCCAAAACTTTTTCACCAGGTCTTGTATTTTCTTTTAAAACTAATAGCAAACATCTGACATGAACTGATAACCCTGATATCTAGTCATATCCACATGAATGCCTTGTGTTAACCATGCAATGTAAATTGTATATTCTTTAGTAAATTTTTCAACAGAGGACTGACAGCTAGAACACAATCTAGAACATTTTTTAAAATAAACATACATTATAACCATTACAAAGGTTACATTTACATAAAGAGAGAGAGAGAGAGAGAGAGAGAGAGAGAGAGAGAGAGAGAGAGAAAGAGAGAGAGGAAGGTTGTAATGTTTTCTTTTACTGGATCCAGATAGAATGTACAAATAGCTGAGTGTTTGACATTTGCCTCAGTTCTGAAAGTTACTTCTTGCACACTTTTTTTAGCCAAAGTTTTATGTATTTGTTCATTAACTTTTCTAAAATGTCTTTTCTAAAATTGATTCACTGAGCTGCAAGTTCCCAAATTAAATAAATAAATAAATAAACACACACACAAACACACACTGGTTAAACTATTAATGACCACTTAATGGCAGAAATGTTACAAATGTCAGATTAAAAAATGATGACCAACTTTGCTTTTGTTTTTGTTTTTCCAGAGCTGGGTATGTGCCACAGACATTTGTGCCATTCCTAATTCCAATAATAACACAGAATAAGTGATTACCAGACAGTAGAAAATATGGATGTTTTTGGAGGTGCTCCACGTGTGCTTGGTTACCCTCGCCCAGTTCTGGTGAAATGTGGAACAGATGCTGCTCTTAAATGTCAGATTGGTGGAGATCCCCAACCAGATGTGATCTGGGAGAGGAAAAGTGAGTCTATTCTTCCTGAGGGTCGTTACCGTATTACTCAAGATGGCAAGGTATACACCCTTTACATCTCTGGGGTGACAATGGAAGATGCTGGTCAGTATATTTGCAGAGCTAAAAACAACATTGGGGAAACATATGCAGCTGCTACCCTTAAAGTGGAAGAAGAACCTCAAGAGCTCCAGCAAACACAACTAGCCCCACCACCACCACAACAACAAAATGAAGTAAAAGTGATTCCACCAGAACAAGAAATCAAAGTTATGAATCAACAACAGGATGGGGTGGTACAGAAAGCAGACCCATTCCAAGACAACAAGCCTCGTTTTCTGATCAAACCTCTTTCTCTGAGAGTTGACCGTGGAGAAGATGCTGCCTTCTCCTGTAAGCTTTCAGGCGATCCTTTACCTCAGGTGGTTTGGGAGAAAGATGGTAAACAGCTGAATGAGATCTATGAAAGTTCCCACTACCATGTGGGCCAGCAAGATGGTGGCTGGTTCCAGTTGAAGGTTTTCAGAACGAGAGCCCCAGATGGAGGTGTTTACATGTGCAAAGCAGTCAATAAGTATGGAGAAGCGATGACTGGAGCTGTGCTCCTGGTAGAGCCCATTCCAGAACAAAGAGAGGGAAGCAAGACAAATGGTTACACCAATGGCCATTACTCACCACACCAATCGAGGTCCAAACACTCAAAAGAGCCTCACTTGAATGTATCGAAGGCTAAGAAATTCACTGTCACAGAAGGCAAACATGCCAAATTTCGTTGCTATGTCACAGGAAAGCCTAAACCAGAGATTGTATGGAAGAAAGATGGAGAGAATATTGTGCCGGGTCGACGATTTCTCATTTTTGAGGATAGAGAGGGGTATTACACCCTGAAAGTACTGTACTGTAAGCAGCAGGATACAGGACTCTACATATGTGCTGCCTCAAATGCACTGGGAAACACACTGAGTGCTGTGCAACTGTCTGTTAAAGGTAACTCCATTTTTAATTTTTTTAATTGTACTAACATATCTGTATAACAACTAACATGTCTCTGGGTTCTCTGACAGTTCAGCCCCTAATCTAAACGTTCTTATGCACTCACTAAAGATTTTACAACTAAAATATGCCTAAAATCTTTGTTTTGGTTGTTTCACAAGCTGCATCTGTCATATCACCATTATCTCTCATTATGAGTTAAAATACGGTGCAATATTCTTAAGAGTTAAAGTTAGTATATAATTTAAATATGTGCAGACCAAACCATAAGTTGCAGAGACCTGAAACTTGGAGGGATGGTAGTACTCAGTACCCAGTCAGCCTGACGGGGCACTACAGCTATCAAAAGTACGAAATCGCTCAGGAGTCATTCTATAATTAGGGGTACATGTCATTTCCATGGACTCTATTATCAATTTTTCAAACTTTTCACTTCAAGCAATGATCACTTTTATATCAGGTGACATTTCTAATTCATTTAATACAAAAATCCAGCAGATACCTATCTTTCATTTTGCAAAAATGGCATATTCTATACTGGAATTTACTGTTTTTTTTTTTTTTGCTGTCCAATTTGGAAAAGGTTTGTTCCAAAGCCACGTCCAACATCCCCTGATGTAATTGCCTTTTTTGGAGGAAAATTTGAAGACAGTGTGGTAAATCATAACTTCTCCTCTTTAATATTTTATCTATATTATTGTCTGCACATAGAGTAGATTAATTGGCCGTCAGCTGTATCAACATGTTCTGGTGAACTTGCATCACTTGTTATATTTTTAAATGTGTAGAGAAAGAATATAAAAACGTAAGTTCATGGTCATGGTCAAGGTCATGTACCCAAGTTCAGCAGTTTGCATAAGGCCATAAAATGGCCAAAATGTCAACTGTGTTACCCATCAACTGCAACACAGTTGACAAGGATAAACATGGTTGACAGTGTTGGCAATTTAGTGTCAATTTATGCTCACACTGAGTATTTTTGTTGTTTTTTTCCCACAAACTATTGTAATTACACAGAAATGACATAGGAATTGCCTAAAATCATAAATTGCATTACAATGGATAAACTTAACTGATTTAATCACGGCCACACTTTCTATGAACTCAGTATCCATAATATTATATACACATTATATTCACATTTATCAACAGTTATAAAGCATTCAGAATTCCTCATTATTGACTTGCTTGGTCATGACTGATGAAAAATTACTGAAAAAGTTAAGATAAAAAGTTCGTCTTTAAGAAAGTTTTCTCTTTTTCTTCTAATGTGTTCTGTCAACTGTGTTACTTTTGTCAACTGTGTTACTTTGTCAACTGTGTTATGTGTGCTTTTTATGTCATAAATCTTTTAAATGTGAACTAAACCATCAGATGGTGATATCTCTGGAGATGGAAGTCTTGGGTAAGGATGGTGAATAACACTAAATTTAGCATACTGTGGATATATGTTAAAGAAAAGTTCCATCCTTCATGATAGCATCCCAAAGAATGCTCATTATGAAGCCCCAAATTCATATTTTTAAATTAGTTAGACAGATAACCTCAAAAACTCTGATGAATAGACTCAAAAACCTTCAAACAAATGTGTTATCAAACATGTGGTACTTTATTCATGTTTAATGTGACACAGCATTTGTCTGTAACACAGCTGACAAAATATTGAATCAAATGTCAATTTTCATTAAAGGGGTCATCCGATGCAAAGTTCACTTTTATGTTGTTTGAATATAAATGTGTGTTGGCAGTGTGTGTACACAAGCACCCTATAATGATAAAATATCCACCCAGTGGTTTTTATTTAATCTATAAAAATAATTTCCCCTTTTTCAATTCAAGCCATTCTCAGCATCTTGTCTGTGTGACGACACACCAACAGAGGCCGCTCCCACGATAGTTGATAGACATGGCCGTCTTACCTTAGACCTGCCTTTAATGAGCAGTAACAGTCCGATCACCATTATTTCGATGCCGGAACAAGGACGTAGACAAGAATGGCTCCTAAGCGATTGAGGTGTTCTGCTGTTGGATGTACATAGTAGTCATCATTTATTCCCGACATCTGAGCTGCTGAAGACGCAGTGAATTACATTTGTTTGTGAATGGAATGCGCCTTCTGAACTACATATATCAGTCTATGTCCGCACAAATCATTCGTGATCCAGCTTCACTTACAGCAGAAGTGAGTATAAGGGGTTTTTTATGAATCTTTGCTAATAACGTGCTAGTTAGCAAGTTTAGCGGCTAAACGTGGCTAAAGTAAACAGGCTCGTCACTCTACAGAGAGATAAGAGGGGTGGGGCGAGCAGAGCTCATTAACATTTAAAGCAGCCTCGACCAGAACAGGTTGATTTTTGCAGAGCTCATTTTGGCAAGGTAAAAAAGGTGTTTTTTACACTACCATTGAGAAATTTTAACCAAAGCATGTTATAGACTTGTCATTAGAACCCTAAAGAATCATATCAACTTGTGGAAAATGGGCATTCGATGACCCCTTTAACATATTTAAAAAGTCAATAGAGCTTAAGCTTGCCAAATAATTTAGCATATTAAAGGGATATATTATTCAACCACCTATTCAGTTTATTTATCACAAAAGAATGCTGATTTCCTGACTTTTTGACTGACATGAAATGTACCCCTAAATATAGAATGACTCTCAGAAGTCCTAAACCGTCAGTCTCAGGCTCAAGTGTCTCATGTTGTTGGTGTCTCACTTTCAGCTCACCATCGCAAAGGGAAGCCAAAATTTTCAAAAGGGGCAGGGCCACTTTTAGTAAAATGCCTACAACTTCTGAACGGAATGAGATATCTTTGTGTTCTTCTCAGAACACTTATGTAAGAGCTCAATCTGACGTGGCAGGACAAAAATTGTGGAGCTTGGCCACTTGGTGGCGCTATAAGAGGGAAAAAACATAAAAATGGCTACCTACGCATCCATTTCGGTGAAAATCGGTGCACAGTCTTGGTTGAAAGTACCACAAGTGACTATAAGGACTTTATGGTATTTCAAACAAAACGTGGCTACAGGCCGATGAAGTTTGAGCACCTATTAGACAAGGTTAATAGAGGCCGACTGAAATGAAAATCGCAAAAGTCTGTGAGAAATTTGAAAGAAATCAGCCATTGTGGGGTGATATTGCATTTTTCAAGGACGTAAACAATTATATATTGTGCTCGAGTCATGTGATAGAAACTGCAGTTCAAAAATCCAAATAAGCATAATCCAAAAAGGAATAAGACAGAAATTTGCTACATTTCTATAGTAATACCACGTTGAAATATATTCTGAATTTTAAAAACAAATACTGTCAAAGCAATTTGATATAGCTGAAAACCTACACGTGTTAGTTTAATTCCATTCTTTTAAGAGGGAAAACTAAAAAATAATTTTGGACTGTAATGTAAACATGGACTATGTAACTCATACTCCAGTGAGTTATAAGCAGTATAGAGTGTTATTCTTGATTTCTTGAAAAAAATTTCTAAGGCAAACATATAGTGCTACCTGTTGTAAGTGGGTTTATTTTAAGTGGATGAAAGACTTTGGCAGTGTTATGGAAGAAAAAGTTGATTTGAGACATGTATGAAATGTTTTGGTAGTTTTAGTGCATTTTGGATGTGACATTAACTTCTCTAACTGCCAAACTGGAAGTTGGTTAGGAGAACTGTGAGTAGAGTTTACAGTCTTTATGACCACAATAGTGTCTGTCTCTGTTTTGTGGGAAACTATATTTAGTTGTAAAGTCATGCACGGAGCAATGCACCATATCAATAGTCAATGTGTGACGAAAGGTGAGAAAAGCCACAGAGCTCAGAGCATTCCTGAGTGACAGCATCACTGCAATCTTATCAACAATGCAAAGGGGAATAGCTTACACTTTAAAGTGCAATTAAGCCTGTAGGATTATGTTCTTTCGTAGTAACTGTATGACCACAACTTTTTTTTAACCACTGTCCTTGGCCTGTCACATCTCAGTTGAGGTATTGTGTAATTTAAAATTGTTTATTGCATAGTGTGTTTAGACACTTAACATTTTGATGTTTCACAGTGCATTTTGCTGTGTGACTTTTTTTAATCACTTAGCAAAATGCAATCATTCTAAAAATGAAAGCATTTCTTATGGTACATTTCTTTTGTTTATAGGGCCTCCAGTCAGATTTAAGCGAGCTCTTCAAGATGCAGAGGTCAGGGAGAGGGATGTAGCTGTTCTGGAATGTGAGGTTCCAGAAGAGTCCATTTCCGCAGCATGGTACCTGGAGGATCAGAGGCTACAACCAGGAAATAAGTACAACATGGAACAAAAAGGAACACGGAGAAGACTAACCATACAAAATGTTGGGGCAGATGATGATGGAGTTTACCTCTGCGAGATGCCTGATGGTGGAAAGACTATTGCAGAATTGGCAGTTAAAGGTACATAAAGAATAAGTCTTTTTAGGTCAATCAAAGTTGACATTTTAATGCTTTCAGCTAATTAATTTTAACACAATTAATTTTGCTCTAAAATAAGTGTGAGAAGAACAATACAATTTTTGTGTTGCCTTGATGCAATTCATTTTTTTAAAAAACACAATAAAATGAAAAATAAAAAGGTAATTAAATAATAATATAAAATAATTTTACTTGTATCTTATGAACATGAGAATTTGTGTTGCAGTTTTGCATACAAAATAGAAAGATCTGGCTAATTTTATTTACTTATTTTTCTGGTAGGTACAATTGTGAAGAAACTTCCACGGAGGTTAGAGGTGATGGAAGGAGAGAATGCAGCATTCTTTGTGGAAGTGGAACAAGATGAGATGGATATCTGCTGGTTTAAAGATGGACTGCAGTTGCAAGAAACACATCAAACCATTATCAAGTCTTTTGGCAAGACCCACATCCTGGTCTTTGTCAATACATCATATCAAGATTCAGGCACGATCACCTTTATGGCAGGCAGATCAACGACAAGCTCCAAACTCAGGGTCAAAAGTGAGAGAATACACACATGGCTTTGTGATGCACAAGTTATATTATTACAACAATTTAGAGTGTGGAGTTTAATATTGAAAATCTGATGTAATTTGTTTTCATTCAGCTGCTCGACACTGCCCACCCATCTGTCCTGTGAGTGTCCAAATGAACACTGACTGTTCAAATGGTGCCATCCTTTCCTGGTCACCATCACCTAACTTGCAAAACTCCACTAAGTCAGTGTATGTGCTAGAACGTCAGGAAGTGGGCTCTCAGGAGTGGCAGCGATGCCTGACAACAGAGACGGGCACTTCTGCTGAGGTCCTGGGTGACAGCGTGCCATGTGAGGGTGATTATCGTTTCCGTATCTGCTGTGTTAACAAATATGGCAGAAGTGGACATGTGGAGTTCCCCAAAGTAGTACATCTGGGTAAGAATGAAAACTTTACTTTCTGTAGTATCAAACTGTCATGTAAACACATGACTCACAAGAAGCCTATAAAAACAAGATAGTGATGGATATAGGTGTGGCAGGTACTATTTGCCAAAAAGACCCTTATGGAAAAACCAACTGATGCAGGAATAAAAGAAGAAATGCAGACAAATCCACTGCCCTAAAACTTGCATACGTAAAAAGTAAATTAATATTTAGACACAGATTATACTTTTAAAATGAGCAAATCAAAATCACTGCATAATTAAGCAGCAATGGTATAAAACACAAAACTGTATATGATGTAATTTTGTAATTGGTCATAAGATCCTACAATATTTATATTACAGAATGACAAAAAAAAAATTCTTTTAAATAAACTGGGATTTAGTTTTTTTTTTCCTTTTGATAAATAGGGGTTTTGGACAAGTTTAGAGCTTACAGTAAAGAGATGTCTTCATTTGTTTCTTGAACTGTGTCTAAGAAGGGTTTAGGCTGGTTTAGGTTTTCCTATTATTATATTTCATAGGTTGTAGTAAATATGTTCATGTAAGGCAAGGCAAGGCAAGTTTATTTATATAGCACATTTCATACACAGAGGTAATTCAAAGTGCTTTACATAAAAGGAAGTAAAATAATCATAAAAACAATAATAAAAACAATCACAAAAAAGGAAGTAGAACAATCATAAAAACAATGATCATAACAATAAAACAAAAATGTAAAATGTAAAAACTGACTGATATAATGATTTAAAAATGATTTAAAAATTGATTTAAAATAAGTTTAAGACATTTAAACACAGAAAATGATTATACATAATGCAATCAGTTCGGACGAAGCACAGTGCTCATTCAGCAAATGCACAGCTAAACAGATGAGTTTTGAGTCTAGATTTA
>JAHKKF010512384.1:8458-18765 GCA_019740295.1 Labeo calbasu | reverse complement strand
AAAAAGTAAGAATTGCAAGTTTATATTTTAGAATTCTGAGAAAAAAGTCATAATTGTGAGTTTATATTTCACAATTCTGAGGAAAAAAGTTAGAATTGCAATTTTATATTTTAATTATTTTATTATTTACAATTTTACATCTTGCAAAAAGTCAGTATTGCGAGTCTGAATCACAATTCTGAGAAAAAAACAGAATTGTAAGTTTGTATCAAAATTCTGAGAAAAAAGTAAGAATTGCAAGTTTATATTTCAGAATTCTGAAAAACAAGTCATAATTGTGAGTTTATATTTCACAATTCTGAAAAAAATCAGAATTGCAAGTTTGTCACGCAGTTGTGAGGAAAAAGTCAAAATTGTGAGTTAACATTTCAGAATTCTGAGAAAAATGTCAGAATTGTGAGTTAGTATTAAAATTCTGAGAAAAAAGTCAGAATTGCAAGTTTATTTTTCATAATTTTGAGGAAAAAGTCAAAGTTGCGAGTTTATTTTTCATAATTCAGAGAAAAAAAGAATTGCAAGTTTGTATCAAAATTTTGAAGAAAAAGAAAGAATTGTGAGTTTAAATAACTGCGATTATTACTCGCAATTTTAAGAAAATAAAGTCAGAATTGTGAGATTATGCCACACAGTTTTAAGAAAATAAGTCAGAATTGCAAGTTTATATCTCGCAATTCTGAGAAAAAAAGAATACAGAGCTTATATTGAAAAATTCTAAGAAAAAAAAGTTAGAATTGCAAGTTTATACCACACAATTCTGATGAAAAAAGTGGCAGAAATAGGCTTCCATTATAGAGGATCAAAACACAAAATGCAATTCTAGTAGAAAAATGATGTGTATTTTCTAATGATAAAGTATTAAATAATTAAATAAATTTAAAATATCAGATCTAAAAATTCACTTTGCAATAAAATCAATAATTAAATAAAAAGTACAGATTTTATATGTAGTATTTTATAAAAACATAACAACTGCGAACTAAAAAACGTGCTTTGGTAAATTAACATGATGCACACTATTTTAAATAAGATTTCAATTCATTAAAGCTCAAGTCATTAAATCCTAAAAAACTGTATCACGGTTTCAACAAAAGTATTATGAGAGACAACTATTTTCGTTCCTTGAACAACAAATCCGCATATCAGAATGATTTCTGAAGGATCACGTGACACTGAAGACTGGAATAACGACATCACAGGAATAGACTCTATTTTAACATACATTGCAATAGACAGTAAACAGTTGCAATAATATAGTATAATAAAGTGCAATAATATTACACAATATTGCAGGTTTTACTCTATTTTTGATTAAATAAATGCAGCCTTGATAAACAGGTTTAAGTGTGACGGGCACAAAAAAATACTTAATTCAATAAATCAACTAAAATGGAATAAAATGAACTAAAATACACATTTATTGGCACAGGACTGTAATTAAAGTGAAGCAATATATGTAAAATATGCCCACATGGGACCTGAACCCTTGTTTTTCTGTATCAGAAAAGAAAAATATGCATCCAGCACAACTGGGCACAAGTTTTAATGGAAATAAGAACATGATTTAGTAAGTGTGTAGTATATGTTAAGCAGGATCATGTGCTGCCTAGTTTTAATGTTATGATTTTTACTTGATATATAAGCATCAAATTTGATTTTACACATGCGTCCCCTCATGCCGGTTAGTGTGGAGCCCCTACAGACACAATTTTATGTATGTTTGGGTGAGTGTGAGCATGTTAGTTCGCTGTTGCTCAGAGGCATATTCAAGCTCAGGTCACAGGTCTGTGGGCCAGCAGAGGGACAAGAACCCCCTTCTCACAACCCCAACCCCTCGTTCTCTCTGGGTCCCCAGCCAGACCGGCGGCCCTTATTGAAACCATATGTGAGGGGCTGAGATGGTTTTCTGCTCGGATTGAGGCAAACATGCAGAAAATTGTGGGAAGCAAACATAACCCCAGGACCTAGCGAGATACGCTAATTAAAACAACCTAACCAGCAAACAGAACGTGCACACAAACCCACAGCGACAAAAACTTGACTGAGTTTGCTGTTAAAATAAATAAATACAATCAAAACTAGAACATGCAAAATCAACAGTCCTGCTTCTCTGAACATCAAAAGTACCAACATCAAAAAAATCTTGTTTTACTTGCTATGCTATCAAACTATAGCTATGCAGATACAATCATATATCAAGGGTTTTCAAGTTCCCAGGGGATGCAAGAGGGTCAACGGAAAAATTTGAGAGAGAGAGAGAGAGAGAAACCAGTACTGAAATACGAATATAATTTAAAGTAACAATGTTTTTACTGTTACTTTTGATAAGTTTAATGCATCCTTATATAATAACAATAATAATGATAATAATTATTATTATTATTATTAAAAAAGATAAAGCTGAAAAAAAAAAATCCATATAAAGTGTCAAAGTATTTCACCTGAAAAAAAGGTAACTGCATCTTTTTGTCTTTATTGATAAATTGATCCTTTTAATGGCAACTTTTTTTCTCAAAACTGTGTAATATAAACTCGCAATTCTGACTACTTTAGTAAACTTTAAATTTTAATATTAACTCGTAATTGCGAGACAAAGTCAGAATAGTGGGATATAAACTTGCAATTCTGACTTTTTTTCCCTCACAGTTGCGAGTTTATATCTCACAATTCTAACTTTTTACTTGCAAATTTGAGTTTGTATCTCACAATTCTAACTTTTTTTCTTGCAGTTGCGAGTTTATATCTCACAATTCTGACTTTTTTCTCAGCTGAGAGTTTGCATCTGGTAATTCTGACTTTTTCTCACAAACACAAAATTTATATCTGGAAATTCTGACTTTTTCGCAAATTCGAGTTTGTACCTTGAATTTTAACTTTTTTTTCTTGCAGTTGCAAGTTTCTATCTTGCAATTCTGACTTTTCCTCACAAATCCAAAAACATATCTCGCAATTCTGACTTCTTTCTTGCAAATGTGAGTTTGTATCCCGGAACTGACTTTTTCTCACAAATGCAAGTTTATATCTCAAAATTCTGGCTTTTTTCTCGCTGCAAGCTTATATCTCACAATTGTGACTTCTTTGCTTGCAAATGCGAATTTGTATCTTGCAATTGGTTTTTTCTCACAAATGCGAGTTTATATCTTGCAATTCTGACTTTTTTTTGCAAATGCGAGTATGTATCTAGCAATTCTGGCTTTTTTCTTGCAGCTGCGAGTTTATGTCTTACAATTCTGACTTTTTTCTTGCAAATGCAAGTTTGCATCTCGCAATTCTGACTTTTTTTTCTCACAGTTGCATATTTATATCTTGCAATTCTAACTTTTTTCACAAATGCAAGTTTATATCTCACAATTCAAACTTTTTTCTTGCAAATTCGAGTTTGTATCTCATAATTCTAACTTTTTTTCTTGCAGTTGCGAGTTTATATCTCGCAATTCTGCCTATTTTCTCAGTTGAGAATTTGTATCTGGTAATTCTGACTTTTTTCTCGCAAACGCAAGTTTATATTTGGAAATTCTGTCTTTTTCACAAATGCGAGTTTGTACCTCGTAATTCTGACTTTCTTTTCACAAATGCGAATTTGTATCTCGCAATTCTAACTTTTTTCTTGCAGTTGCGAGTTTATATGTTGCAATTCTGGCATAAATGTGTCTTTACTATATATATATATATATATATATATATGTGTAGAGCATTTATGCATTTCAAAACACATCCCTCAGATTCACTCGTGCATTCGCTACCATTTCAATTGTAATCCAATCACATCGTATCATGAGGCTGTAAGTGATACTTAGCCCTACAAGCACACTCAAAATCAATAATCAGATGACTGTATCTATGTAATATAAACAACTAAGTGAATATTTCTGAATGATGCATCACAGCTGTCCATAACTTATGAAATACTGCACATGTAGAGATCTTGTTTAGGATCAGGTGGAGAGTCGTTTGTGTAAAGTACACTAAATATCTATCGACAAAACCATTAAGTGCTTGAGGTGATTTAGTTGATCGTTACGACGCTGGACAGAAATATCAACATTTCAAGCCGTTCTGAGGGTCCCATTCCAGAAAGCTTGGCGAGAGGAGCTAGTCTTGTGATTGTTACGCTATCAGAGACTAACGTGTGCTGCTGTGGATTGTGGGTAAAGGGATAAATTAACAGCAGTGCTAGACAGGAGTCTCAGCATGAGGTATGAATCAAAAGGATGACAGATTGGAGTCGAACAGGAATGGGATTCTGAAGTGCACACCAACGACATGAACTATACATCAATCTCTGTATATTCCGCCGCTACCTCAAGTGATCATACGAGAGTGTGTGCGTGTGAAACGGCTCTTTTCTACACATAAAAACGTCTGTATCCAATTCGGCTCCTCAGGAAAACCCAGACAAATGAAGTGTCTTGTTCGGCGCTATCACATAAGAGGATTCCTCTAATGCTGATCAACAGTCTTGTAAGAAGACCCGCCAAAACCAGTCCCTCGGAGAGTGGAAAGAGTGGACGAGGCGCATACAGACTCTACTCATCACGCACACAGCTAAAACTCTCTACACCCTACAGTACATCAGCTCCGTCTGCAAACCAGACACAATTCTCCTTGGGTCATTTTGTTCAAGCCGCAAATAGTCTCATGAAGCCAGACTTCTGACTGTCGACATGAAGTCTGGTCCACTGCGCAATTTATCCTGCAAACTTAGGACATTTCTGTCTGACCAAGATGTAAACCGATGTTTGAGGGCATAAATAATACTAAGTGTACTAAACAAATGCCACAAAACTTCCATTTCATGACTAGCTCTTCTGAGAAAACCTGTTCGTGTCAACTTGCATCTAAGCCAACCAATCAGATTGGAGCTTGCTATTTTGGATCGTGTCCCAATACATGTAGCGCTGCAATTTGAACTTGAATAACAGGAAGGGCAATTTTCTTAAGTGCAATCGAAAGAAAACAAACATAGCAACAAAACACAGCACCATAGTAGCAAACATTTACCAGTATCACTTCACAAAAGGTTTCATTTGTTAACATTAGTTGACATAAATTATCATTGAAAAACACTTGTAAAGCATAAATGTAACCCTGGACTACAAAAACAGTCATAAGTCACATAAAACATAAATTTTGATTAGTAATATGCATTGCTAAGAACTTCATTTGGACAACTTCAAAGGCATTTAGATTATTTTGCACCCTCAGATTCCAGATTTTCAAATAGTTGTATCTCAGCCAAATATTGTCCTATCAATGGAAAGCTTATTATTCAGCTTTCAGCTGATGTATACATCTCAATTTTAAAAAAATGACCCTTATGACTGGTTTTGTGGTCCAGGGTCACATTTTAATCACAGTGATTATTTCAACATTTAAATTATAAAAATCAAAAGGTGTGTCTGTTAATATTATTTAAAGGAGAAGTTCACTTCCACATCAAAGATTTACAAATGCGGTTGTAAACGATCCCAGCCGAGGAAGAAGGGTCTTATCTAGCGAAGTGATTGGTTATTTTCATTTTAAAAAATACAATTTAAATACTTTGTAATCTCAAACGCTCATCTTGTCTTGCTCTCCCTGAACTGTGTATTCTGGTTCAAGACAGTTAGGGCATGTCAAAAAACTCCAGTCGTATTTTCTCCCTTAATTTCAAAAATCATTTCAAAATCATCCTACATCGCTGCAGAAGTGCTGACCCAGTCTTTGCAAAGTGAACATGCAAAGATCAAACACCCTTAACAAAAAAAGTAAAACAGCGATATCGGATGATTTTGAAGTTGAGGGAGAACATGAGATGGGAGTTTTGAGACATACCCTAACTGTCATGAACCGGAACAAAAACAGAGTTCAGGCAGAGTAAGACAAGACATGCATTTGACATTAAAAAGTATATAAATTGTATTATTTTTATGAAAATAACCGATCGTTTCACTAGATAAGACCCTTCTTCTTCGGCTGGGATCGTTTACAACCGCATTTGGGATCATTCGAAGCCGCATTTAAACTGCATTTTGGAAGTTCAAACTCCAAGCACCATATCAGTCCACTATATGGAGAAAAATGCTGAAATGTTTTCCTCAAAAAACATAATTTCTTTACAACTGAAGTAAGAAAGACATGAACATCTTGGATGACAAGGGGGTGAGTACATTGTAAATTTTTGTTCTGGAAGTGGACTTCTCCTTTAATGGACCTGAGCCAACAAAAACTAAGAATGAACATCTATATTCTTAACTAACGTCAATAAAGATGAATAAACTCTGTACTAAATGGATTGCTCATGGCTAATTAATGTCAGTTAATGCAACTAGTGGAACCTTATTGTAAAAAGGTGTCATTTGTTAATTTAATTAACTAACATGAACAAACAGTGAACGATACATTTATTTCAGGATTTATTAATCTTCGTTAGTTAAAAATACAGTGGTTCATTGTTAGTCCATGTCAGTTTACAGTGCATTAACTAGTGTTAATAAACACAAGTTTGATTTTAATAATGCATTAGTAAATTATGAAATTAATATTAAATAAGACTAATAAATGCTATCGAAGTATTGTTCATTCTTAGTTGATGTTAACTAATGTAGTTAAGTAATTAAACCTTACTATAAAGTGTTACTGTAAAATTTTACCCATTTACCAAACAAAACAATTAATTTTGCCACTAATTTTGTCTTTTTATTATTTATATTATATATTTCAATATAAATTCAATAATGTCTAAATACTGAATATAGTAATGAAAGCCATTTTAAGTTTGAAATTTTGCAAACTTTAGAGCATACTGAGCATACTGAGAAAAAAAAAAGGGTTTTCCATCAATATTAATGGAAAATAATTAAATACAGTAAAAGAAACCAACCCGATCTCATGGCAATTCGGCAATTCGTACACATTTAAGAGGTGGCTGATTCGTATGAATTTGTACGACCTTACTCGACCTTACTTAATTTTATGAGTTCTCCAATTCTTATGCATTTGTATGAATTACCCCTAAACCCATCCTTAAACTTACTCGTCACTGGGGTCTAGACAAATCGTACAAAATCATACGAGTGAGGTCATACGAATTCGTACAAATTAGACACCTTGTAAAATATGAACAAATTGGTCATGAGCAGTGTTGCCAATTCCCCTTGTGTTGCCAGTTTTCCCACGTGAATGGGTTGAAGTGACCCCTATAATGTGTGATATTTACCCCCTGGAATCTGAGTTTTACCAGGGGAACCCCACCAAAAAAAAATTTTATTTTACCTTCGAAATGCGATTGGGCTAGTTTTGGGCTAGCTTTGAGTAGCTGTTGGGAGGAGGGGGGGTTTGTTGTAAAAACCTGACGTGAGATAGCGTTGAACAAACTTAATGGCAAATGGGACATTTAATGGTGACACTGTATTAATTGATTATCACATTGTTTAAAATAATTTATTAAGCACAAACCTAGCATTTGGGTTAAATGTTTAACCCAACCTTCTGGATAGTTTTATTTGAATGAGCCACAGTTTAAAAATTACGATGGTTGGCTTAAAATTAACCCAAAATAGGTTGTAATTAAAAATCAGACACATAATTACTAGAGGCATCAGCAATAATCAAAAGTTGAACCTATTAATAAATATTAATTTCCAACCTATTTTGGGTTCATTTTAAGCAAGAAAAATAGTATTTTAAGCATTAGTTGAGTTAAATAAAACTACCCACAAGGCTGAGTTAACTATTTAACCCAATCACCGTGTCAAAACAACCTAATTGCTGGGTTTGTCCATATTTCACCCAACGCTGGATTGTTTTCAATGCAACATTTTTTAGAGTGTAGAGGGTAAACAAATAATTTAAAAAGTGTTTTTCGTTGTAATTCTACTTTCTTACATTTCAACTCAAATTCTAATTCCACACACTGCCTCAATTCAAATTCCGGAACTGAAGTGAATTTTAAAAAGCATTCTCACTTCAGTTCTGAAATGGTACGCAAACTGGCAACCACCAGTCAGTTGAATGAGTGCGAGTGCCATGAGTGGTGTAGATATGGAATACGAGGCTCACTGCCCCAGTGGGAGCCGGATTAGCAGTTTAGTTTGAGGTTTGGAGAGAGCTGAATCTTTTTTTCTCACCAACAGCCTCGGCAACAGCTGGTCTGCCGCGTCACGGTTGACATGCAAGCCTCCCTACCAGCACCAGCCCTCTTTAATACACAGCCAGTATGGGAACAGCACCTTTATCCTGACACCACACCACATTCTTCAAAACTCTCACATTTCAGCTGGAGGCACGATGTGCTCAGGTGGAGGATAGAAATGAAGTCTCCGTGCCTTCACACGTGTGTCGTAAATCACTCATATGTCACAGTTCAAATAAACACAAACTCTGCCAGCCAGCCAACCAGCTGCGAGACAATAAATACAAACTGATATGGATCAATGCTAATATACATATATACATACTGTATGTCACAAATCATTGTGAAATATGCTGAGGAATGTGCATGGCGAGCATGTTTAATGTCTTCTAAGCAGATAAAATAAAGGCAATAAAAAAAGATCACAGAGTAATGAGGCAGAACTAAAGAACTGGATGGCTAAGTTCTGAAAACATCTGATTGAAGTTATATTAAATCCAGCTCTGACAAATAAAGTTTAACCCTCAGAAACCCACTGCAGAATTGATAGATTTGTCTAAAGCAATTAAACAACAAATGTTCGAGTTAAAACAATGCCTGCGTTAGCAGCACCACATGTATGCATCATAGATATAGAAGAGAAGAAATTTTAGAATAAAGTAGTTATTTTTTTTTATTTTCACTTTTAACTAAATATCTGACCTGTTGTTGCTCTCTTAAAGGGACAGTTCACTTAAAAATGAACATCCTATCATTAATTACTGCGTTGTGGTACGAGTGTCAAAGATTGACGTGAAAGAGAAGAAACTGTTGAATTAAGTGGGGTTTTTTTTGTTTTCTTTGTACACAAAAAGTATTCTCGTACCTTCATAAAATTACCACTGATGTCACATGTCCTTACTATCTTTCTGGGCCTTGAACGTGTCAGCTGCGTTGCCATCTATGCAGGGTCAGAAAGCTCTCGGATTTCATCAAAAATATCTTAATTTGTGTTTTGAAGATGAACGAAGGTCTTACGGTTTGGAACAAAATAAGGATGAGTAATTAATGACAGAATTTTCATTTTTGCTTTAAGCAGCAAAAACCAAGATTGTTTGAAATGTTTTTAATGCCTAATTTATTGAAATGAAATATTTAAATTAATCTTATTTATTCCTATGATGGCAAAGATGAATTTACTCCAGTCTTCACTGTCACATGACCTATCAGAAATCATTCTGAACACTTTTCACGATCTGTTTACCCATCTGAAACAGAACAAATCACCTGAAATACTCAAAATATACTCTCTTAGTGACCTGCAATATCAATGCTGGATCTCTGTGGGATGAATATTTTACAGCCCTTGTTTAAAAGGACTGTAAACGATTGGAAACGACAGTTGAAAGAAGTTAAACGGAGAGAACAAAGTTCTGTGGAAAATTGACAGGAAATTGATTGTAGACTGAATCCACCCGACAAGCATAAAGGAACCCACATAACCCTGCCTCTTATCCTCTCTGTGCCTGTGTTAGAAGAAGAGGGAAGCAAATCCACACACACACTTCCACCTGTTAGCCACACAGTCCACTGTGACCAATGAACAACAGCAACATAAACACAGGGATAAGTCAGACAAATTGATCTCCTGCAGGTCCAAGACCTCTGGGGCTCTTTGCCTTCAGTGTCAACTAGAGATCAGAGGAAGGGTGGAGCGAGAAAGCGAGGGGGAAAAAAACGAGAGGAGTCTAAATTAATATGGTAAACACTTTTTTATATATATATTTTTATACATTTTATTTTCTCAACGATCTTAACAGTTTTCCTTCACGTCTCTCATCTTCTTGCAATATACAATACTTTATGGTGTTTTAAAATGGAACAACATGAGAGTAAATGACGCCAGAATTTTCTAATTGTATCAGCGTTTGAATCTGAGGAAATGCTGAGGGAAATACACTAACAGACAAAAGTTTTTGAATAGTAAGATTTTTAATGTTTTTAAAGAAGTCTCTTCTGCTCACCAAGCCTGCAATTATTTGATCCAAAAAACAGCAAAAGCAGTAATACTGTAAAATGTTTTTACTGTTTAAAATAACTGCTTTCTAATTGAATACATTTTAAAATGTAATTTATTCCTGTGATCAAAGCTAAATTTTCAGCACCATTACTCCAGTCTTCAGTGTCACATGATCCTTCAGAAATCATTCTAATATGC